>JAOWBL010027842.1:0-30875 GCA_028564865.1 Zenarchopterus dispar
TATATATGTATATGTATGTATATATATATGTATGTATGTGTGTATGTATATATGTATGTATATATATATATGTATGTATGTGTGTATATATATATATGTATATATATATATGTATGTGTATATGTATATATATATATATATATATATATATACATGTATGTATATGTGTATATGTATTGTTATATGTATTATTATATATATGTGTGTGTGTGTGATTTTTTTTTTTCTTTTTTTTTCATCTTTTATAGGGAGTATTATGTGACTATGGTGAAGTGGATCAGCAAGACCAAGACATGTGTCAGGTGGCTGAACCGGGCCCAGAACATCTCCATTCTGACTGTTTGTGACACCACCACTGGAGCCTGCGTCACGGTCTGTGTGTGTCATTGAATGTGCGTGTGCTCCTGTGTGCTCTTGTGTGTGTCTGCATGCATGCATGCATGCATATGTTTATGAGGTAGAATAGTAATAGCAGGTGTTCTTCTGTAGCAGGATGAAAATTACCTCCCAATTTATTGCACCGGTCTTAACATTTCATTGTCTTATGTAGGACTCTAAGGCTCCCTTAGTAAACACAACATAAAAAATACATTTAGTGGAAACTTATCCTCTTTTTCCACCTCGTATGAGCCAAAATAATGTTGGAAAACTTGTAGTGAACCAATCTCTGTTGGGTTTCTATTTAATAAAGCTCATCGATTTGTGACTGTTTTCTTTAAACTTTTTTTCAAGGTAGCACTCTACCTCTGTATTGTTTTTGTTTTCTTTTCCTTTTTATAAAATTTCCCATCAACCTTTGCTTTTAATTTTCCTCTTTGTATCCACTAATTGAAGGCTTTTAGCTTTCTTGATGTAAGCTGAAGATGACTTAAATAAGGAGAAAGAAGAAGACTGAAGACAGGCATTTTTTTGTTCATCTTAAACAGGGAAGTACAGTACTTGTTCTTTATGTGAGATATACATAAACTTTTTCTCCAGTTCTGCGCTGTCCGGGTAAAGTTATGTTGACCTTTAGGATGTGAGAGTATATAACTTTCTTATAAGATTGTAATAATAAAACTTCATAAGCCTGTTATTCCTATATCCACATGGCTCAAAATGGCACAAAGAAATTACTCAGGCACAAACAGAATGCTTAGCAAGAAAAATGATGAAAGAGATCTCACAAAGGTGACCAAGCTGACATTCATGTCTTTTATCAATGACTGGATGAACTGTGGAACATGCTCTCCCCCATATATTTTATTTTTAGTAAAAGAAATTACAAATTAATAGAAAAACAAAAAGACAGAGTTAGACAGTTGAGAGACAGTTGCAAAGCTGTTTTGTTACAATGACCTCTTATGTGGTCAAGCTATGTAATAGAGACCTATTGGAGTTTGAAAGAGCACTAAAAAAAGCTTTTGACCCCAAAACTCACTGTCTTCAAGCTTCTAACTTCCCAGACTGCTAACTGATGTGTGGAGTACACACATTAATTATGAATTATTAAAAACAAAGACATAAATTGTTTCCAATCGAATGGGACACCAGTTCTGAGTGAAATAAAATATTAATTAACTGATCTCTAATAGCTAGAGGAAAATAATTGTAGTTTCAAGTCCTAAACCCAACTCAGTCAGGACCAATATTACACTGTGTTTCTTAAGGTTCTGGATGTTGTAAGATTGTCTTGGTTTTGGAACACCAGCATTATACCCTCACTAGGGTCCTAGAGAGGGTGTGGGAGTTCAACCACTTCACGTGTTTTGTGGACTTGGAAAAAACATTTGACTATGTCCCGTGGCATTTTGTCGGCGGTGCTCCAAGAGTATGCAATACTGGGTCGACTGCTACGGGTTATCCAGTCCCCGTACAAACAAAATGAGAGTCTGGTTCGCACTGCTGGTAATAAGTTGGAATTGTTTAAGATGAGCATTAGACTCTCTCAGAGCTCCCTTTTGTCACTAATTCTGTTCGTAACCTTTATGGACAGAATTTCTAGGCACAGTCAAGGGATGCAAAGGGGTCTGTTTTAGTGGCAAAAGGGCTTAATCTCTCCAATTTGCAGATTATGTGGTCCTTTTTGGCTTCATCAAACCATGATCTTCACAGCTTTACTTGGAGCGGTTTGCAGCCGAGAGAAACAAAGGGGATGAGAATCAGCACCTCCAAATCAGAGACCATGGTTGGACCTATACATAACCTACACACAAGTAACTTTTTTTAGAACGTTTCAATAATGTTTCAATTACTTATACCAACGGATGCTTTTTGTGCTGCCAGCCTTCACAACTTTTGCCTGATGATAGTCTAAATCAGGCGTCTCGAACTCCAGTCCTCGAGGGCTGCAGTCCTGCATGTTTGAGTCCTTCTGCTTCAGCACACCATGATACAAGTGACTGTGCCACTAACAGAGTTGCTCAGACCTTGATGACAAGCTAATGACAACCATTAATTAAAATCAGGTGTGTTGCTGCAAGGATACATCCAAAACATGCAGGACTGCAGTCCTCGAGGACTTGAGTTTGAGACCCCTGGTCTAAATCATCCATGGTCCACGTCAGCATATTGCAACAGTCACCTGTCATAGCCCATGAAAAATGCTGCCATTTGAAGCCACCCTTAGTAATCGCAGATGTCATAGTATTAACATCAAACCACCCTCATGCCGAAAACATTGAAGAACCCTACCAAGAAGTCTCCCAGCAAGTATCCATCCTCAACCACACCCTCATCCTCACACTCCGATGGAGATGATCAAGGTTCCAACGCCTCTTGGGCATCGTCAGTGGCATGAGTGGGATCGTGTCTGTGGCCTCCACCTCTACTCAGCTAACGGAGCTCCACCATAAGCTGATCATACATGCCCAACTTCCAAACTCCAGCACAGGGGAGCCACACTTTGTTCCAAAGATGAGAAGCACTCATGGTTAAAAGCCTTCCCAGTCAATTTCTTTACATATCTGCTTATTACGCGGCCATCACTCTCTCACCCACATGCCTCTCATGCACATGCAAGTTTGGCTTTTTAAAGGGACCATGACATTCTTATGACAAGCTCATGCTGATTTTGGAGGACAGCTAGTATGTATTCTTGTCTCAGCATTCCTGGATCCTCCATCTCTCAGATGGACATCTGATCATGGTAGTGTTTTTAGGTGAATGCTGATGGGTTCTTCCTGTGAGCTGTATTTTTACATGTCATTTTCCCAAAATGCTGCCAAATTACCATTGTACGATAACTGTAGTTGAGAACATGTTCAGTATGCATTGGAGATAAGTTCGATATAAGTTACACAAAACATGTTACTCATAGGTTACAAATATGTTATGAGTGTGCTAGAGATTAAGTAGATTATTTCAATTTATGAGTAACTAACAAGTAATGTGTATATGGAACAGATGAGTTTTACCCTGCCATTCTTGGCATATGTCAAGAAATTTTGTGCATACACAACAGTTTTGGAACACTCTGCCATACTACGACATATGCTAGCATGTTCTTAACTTACTCAAAACCTATCCCTAACTTATTTGATGTACTCCAGTGTATTCACCAGAATTTTATATGTTTGTATATGTTGGCTAATTGACCAAGGTGTGACAGGGTCTTTAGAGATAGTGTGAAAAGCTCACTCATCAAAGGGGAGACTTGGAATGGAGTCTCTGCTACTCAACATCAAGAGGAGCCATTTGAGGTGGTTTGGCATCTGGTGAGGAGTTTCAGGCAATGTCTAAATGGAGGAAGGCTCCATAGATGACCCATGACATGCTAGAGAGATTATATCTTGGCTGGCCTGGGAATGTCTCTGTGTTCCCCCCGGAGTAGCTGGACGAGGTGCTTGGGAAAAGGGAGGTCTTGGCCTCTCTGCTTAGGTTGCTGCCCTTGTAACCCAACTTTGGATAAGTAGAAGTTATTAGATGGAGGGACAAATGAGTGGATTGAGTAATGTTACAAATTACTTTTGGCTTGGACTAATAAGTGAATAATAATATAACTTTTGCCAAAGAATAATGGAGAATAAGGAATATATCATTATTTTTTAAATATAAAGCTCAAAAATGTTGTACAACATAATCCATGATTTAAATCCAATTCAGATGTCTCAGTTATGCTATTATTTCTATTATCTGCAAGCAAGAACTGAAGAAATACAAATAGTAAAAGTGATGACCGAACAGGATGTAAACAAAACTGGGTAGGTCAGGTGCATGTATATATGTTCCGTTAGTTCCTAATGAATCGTACTGTGTCACAAGTATTTCATTTTATGGTATACTAAGAATAACAGGAATCAGCACAGATATTAAGATGTTCATAAATTCCCTGGATTTGTAAAGTGTCAAGCAAAAATAGATTGTATGAACACATAGTTTACTAAAATTTATGATTTAAAATGTTCTTCTGACCCTTGGTAAAAATTTAAAAAAAACTATTTGATGGCTACAATTCTTATAGAGGGAGTGTGGAGGGAAGGGATGTCACTCTCCACCAGTAGTCCTGATGATGAGCAGCTCCCTTTTTCTGTCTCTGTTTCCATGAGGGATCAGGAGATATGCATTGGTGCCGCACCAATGGGGTCTGAAGGCATCTAGGTTATCAGGGTGCATTGGTGCCACTTTTCCAAATTTGGAAAACAGAGAAGTGCTAACACCAACTTTGAAGTGATGGATAGGCAGGCAAACACAATGGTTTTGTTATTTAATGAATTAGTATGATTGGCTCAAATAAATGTACTGCTCAGCCAAGAGCTAGTTTCAAGGCAGGACACAGCGTCTGGCAATGCTCTGACTTTTGTTCTGTGATCTTAATTTAGGCAAATGCCAGCAAGAGGGAATACTGTTCCTGGTGGGAAAATAATGGGCCTATCATGGGACAGATGACAGTCTTGAAAAGAAGTTACTGAATGGATATGCCATAATAAATTTGATCCAATATAAAAACTGACTTTTTTTTGTAAAAAAAGGTCATCTGGTGTAAAAAGAAAAACCCTTTCAGATGATAATTTGATTTTACAGCGAGAGTATGACTCTATTGTTTGCTACTTTAAAATCTTGTAAGACTAATCAGTGGGAAGCAACAAAAAGAAAACAAAAAGTTGCAACATATGAAGATTTTAGACAGTCTGTGTGAATTACCATTAGTGTGACATTTTGCTCTGACATGTTTTCCAGAGACATGAAGAGAGTTCAGAGCTCTGGCTTTCCAAACAGGTAAAGTACTCTCCATTCTAATTTTCATAGTCTTTAACATTCATTTTGCAAAGAATGTGCTTCATTACTGCAGCCTTCTTTCAGTCTCATGCCTGCTGCAGACTTTCTCCATGTTTTGCATGAAAGAGAATTTCTTTCCAGTCTATGACTATTTCTATACAAGTACATCTTATAATTCCCTGGATAGTTAAGGAAAGTACATAATAGAATAGCCTTTATTGTCATTGTGTGTGTAGGTGTGTGTGTGTGTGTGTGTGTGTGTGTATATATATATATATATACACACACACATATACACATGTGGATGGAGGAAAATTTTAAAAATAAATAAGTAAAAATAAAATAATAATAATAAAAACAGTAAAACAGAGTGCTGGTGTGGGACTTCATTGATCTGAGATGTCTTCCAGAGGGTAACAGGTCAAACAGGTTATGGGCAGGGTGTGAGGGGTGTCCTGAGATGAACTTGATTTTTCTGAGGACACAGGATGTGTTCCAGAGTGGGCAGAGGGCAGCTGATGATTTTCTTGGGCAGTGTTTATGACCCTCTGCACTGCTTTCCTGTCCTCAGCTGTGGAACGTACGTATCACACACCCAGACAGTATGTGAATACACTTTCCACAGAGGTGTGGTAGAAGACCAGCAGCAACTTCTGGTCCAGCTTCTTCATGAGGACATGCAGGAAGTGTAGTTGCAGCTGGGCTTTCTTCACCAGAGCCTTGATATTGTAGGTCCAGGAGTACTCTGCATAATTGTAGGTGCCCAGGAACCTGAAGGTGGTGACAGTTTCCATGGGTTCTCCATTTATGAGGGGGGTTGTGGTCCTGTCTCTGTTTGCTGAAGTCCATAAAAAGGCTATATTTTTTTAAATTATACTTTTATTATCCCAAAGGAAATTGATTAGTTTTCTGCTTTTTGACCCATTGCTAGCACCTGTGGAGCAGTTGGGGGTTAAGGGCCTTGCTCAGGGACTTACAGTGGCTCACCTCTGTTAACCTGGGGGATTAAACCTGGGTCCTCCACACTCAAACCCACCTCTTTAACCACTAGGCTACCATTGCCCAACCACTAGGCTACCACTGCCCAATATAGAATCAAAAAATCCTAAGGGAGGATGGTGGTGGTGTTGGTGGTGATGATAAACATCCTTGTTATTATTTGTAGTCTTCTTTTCCTTTCGGCTGCTCTCTTCAGGGGTCAACACAGCAAGCCATCTCTCTCCATCCAACCCCATTTGTAGTACAAGTAGTAATTATAATACCAGCAATAATGATACTAGGATTATTATTGGCATTAGGGTTGATGTTGCTTTTCTGTCACTATTGTCACTACTGTTATTATTATAACAGATTGGTTAAAAGTTCAGATTTTGGGAAAGCATTTACATCCACATTTTAACAGACGCATGTTAGTTAATGAGGATTTGTAATATCAAGTTATTAATGTATTCTTACCCTCTACAGAACCAAGAACCTGTCTTTTCCAAAGATGGCAACAGATTTTTTCTGACTGTTCCAGTAAAGCAAGGTGGACGTGGAGAGTTTCATCACATTGCTATGTTTATGACGCAGGTGAGTATTTCCTCAAGGTTGATATGATACACCATGTTCCCAGTTCTGACACAGAAAGGATCAAGTGTTTATTTAGGCTTTCAGCTGTTGTTTAGATCCATTGTGGCATTTCTTGACTTTGCATTATGTTGTGGAGACATGAAATGAGTTAAAGTTAGGTTCTGATGCAGATGAGGTTTTCCCTTCTAACCTTTTTCTCCACTGACTGTAGTGCATAAAGAAGCTGTGATCCTTTCACATCTGGTCATCAATCTTAGCACACTGAAGCACAAAACCTTAACCAAATATTTCCTTGTATTTTTGTGTAAAACACTGGTATTGATAGAAATTAATAGAATTATGTTCAGTTACATAGCTAAAATAGGCTAATATAGCTAATGACAGCCATAAAAAAGTGCCTGCGTTTATATTTGGTTGACTGAGATGGTTAAGTTGTCTTATGTCTTATTGCAGAACACCTCATAAAAACTGCTGCATATTGTATGCAGTGTCATTTATATCTCATTTAAAGTATAAATGCAGTATCATTTATTTGTAATTAATATTCATATAGAACTACTCTAGACCCAGCCCATACCCTGCAAGGTTTAAGGGTTTAAATAGAATATGAGTGGTTAGTTGTTTGGTTTATGAAAAGCTTGGTTTATGCGCCTGATTGTCTGGCATAGACTGAAGGTAGCAGGTGACCAAAGAAGTTCTGTGCCTTTATGTTTCTGTTCTTATTGTTTCAATAGCTTATTAAGCTGTTATGCTTTCACTGATATTTTGTGTTTTTACTACGTTATAATATAATGCTAAAATGCAACATATTGTTTTTTTTATATATATAACTATCCTCTTTGCTGTTGAAGTACTTTTATCGTGTCACTACTGAGGCTCCTGTTTGTTAAATGATAAATTGTTAACTTGACAATATGTGTTGTTTCTTCAAGCTTCAATCATCTAATCCACCAAACAACATAGAAGAATTAATGGCAAAATTGGAAGAGAAGATTTGACAAATTTTTCTTGGGTGCAACCTACATACTTAGCTCTGCTGCTCATCCCACAAATGCATGCGCCTTACAAATGTGCTACTGTTTAAAAGGGAAATGAACAGGCTTTCCAACGGTATAAGGTTAATTACCAGAAGCATTGTTATAACAAGGAAGTAATCTACCAAACACAAATTTCCTTACTTTTTGTGCTCAATTCATGTAAAGGCCAATGCCAATTTACATTTAATGAATTTTTACATAAAAGAAGTTTCATGTAAATTAACAGATATTTAGTGAACAAACTTATATTTAATGTTGTGGAAAATAAAGTATTTTGACAACTAATAAATTACAAACTAAAAGATTTAAAAATGTCTGTAACTTTGGTTCTAAACAAACAATAAGTCACACTTTTTTTCGATCATAAATGTTAGGTAGCTTAACAGTTATCAGTGTTTCATTGATAACTGTTAAGTTTAGTGAAATCATTGCCTGTACTTACAATAATCAGACAAAGTCATGTTGGTTTTAATCATTATGAAAGGAAGATTATAATTATTGTCATTAAAACATTAACAAACTGAATTTAAGTTTGTTAATTTTTGTAAGTGAAATTACAAACTTTGATCAACTTAAAAGACTTCTCTGTTGTGTCTGAAAGAATGTATCCAAGTTTTTTTTAATTAATTAATTTATTTTACCTTTTTCTTTTACTCCTGGCTGGGTTGCCACAGCAACTTCATGTTGTCAGGTCTTAGATTTTTGTCTCCTCTGGTCATGGGTACTGAGAGTCACAGGTTGGTACTGAAAGACAACAGAATTGTCTGACCAAAGAAGGATGTGTAAAATAGTAATCGAAGTACACAAATGTTCCTCTAGGAACTCTCTCAGTTAAACACAGGACCGCATTTGCACCGTTTCCCATTTGCTGGTCTTGAATGGTGTTCTTTCCCCGGTAGATCTCAAAGTCCAACACAAGGCCACTTGGAGTTGGAAGAACAAATACCTTCAGTCCTGTTGGATTTGGTTTGCCAGGGACATATTGATGAAGTGAACACTGGCCAGTGAAGGGAACCATTTGTTCATCAGTGCATACCTTTGCTGACCTTGGTAGACTGACAAAATCTTGAAGTACTCTCTTCTTCTTGTGTCGTTGAGTCCACTATAATTGGGACTTTTGTTTTGGCAGCCCAGTACATTTTAATTCTAGGATATCCAAGGTATGCCATGTATACTGAAATTCCTAAAAAGGTCTTGATTGTTCAAGCTGCACCCTGACTCCTATACCATGCGCTGGTTGGTGAAGACAGACAGATCCCGAATTATTTGCTCATCCGTGTACTGCTGGAAGTACTGCAGTGGGTTCCAGTCACTTCTGGTGGAATTACACCAGATTCATCTGGTGTAATTCCCCATTCATCCAACACAGGCATGAACCTTAGGAGATAGGCATGAATAAGATAACTTCAACAAATAAAATGTTAAAAAAAATGTTATTGACATCACTTCATTTCATATGTTAATTTTCCTAATTAATCTGTTAACATTTTCTTCCATGAACTGCTTCATTAGTGTTCAAAAATAAAATATGAAGCATTTATTTTCTGGAACACATCTCTGTAGATACTCATTTTTGCTCAGATTGAAGATCTAATAACCCTACATGTTGGTTTTGGCCCATGGAGGACGATGGCACACTTCATTTGGTTCTCCTTCTTGGTCCACCACAGCCATCCTCATTCAAGTCCTCTGAGCTTTCACTTCCTCCTGTCTTAACCTCTCTCCCTGGATTCTCATCCTCTGACAGATCAATACCTGAATCTCCCTCAGTGATTCTGTAAAAAATCCTCTCAGCCTGTGTCATAGAACTGTCTACTAGAAAAATGGGAAACAAAAATATGTATCAAGTCCCGATGTCCACTAAAAAGTACATTGATAAATTAGCTTTTTCTTGGTTGAAAAAACTTAAGCTTCACTGTAAACACTCACTCAAATACTGGTAAGATATTTATTTACTACAAACAGTTAAAAATACTTTTAACACTACATTTACCACCCCCTGTCAATATCATGCTTACCTTTCTTTTGTCCATAAAATGTGCTAGTTGGGATGGCAGCCATTTTGAAAAATCAGAAATCAAAGTTTGCAAGGTCACAACCCTCACATGTGATGTCATTTTAAAGCCCCATTTGTCCTTTTTAAGAAACAAAAGGACTTAAAAGAGTGGCATGTATAGTATGTGAGATATGAACAAAAACACAATGTCCACTCTAGAGGACAAAAATGAATTCTGGGACTCAAATTGGACGTTTTAACATGGGAATTATTGGAGATTGACTCATTTTTGCATACAGCCTCCAGTGATCAGTCAAGGAACTGCAGATTTTGTTAGTTCGGCATCAGCCTCAATACAGACGTTAGATTGCTGGTGCTTGTGAGAAACCCATAAGGTTTGATATTAAAGTAAAAGCAAAAACTTGCAAGACTCCATAAATTTTATGTTGCTCCATTGTTTGCTTTTCTGGGAACCAAACTGGTTGAATGCAATGGATTTTTCTTTTCTGTCCTGGCCCAATCAATGAGCTGGGTTTTCTCCTTCCTCACACTCTTGTTTTTCATGTTAGTGGTTGTGTTGGGAAATACCATCCCCAAAATGAACTGCTGTTGTACCTAATTGACATTGTGCTGGTGGTTTGGTCCACTTTCAATTGAAGTATGAAAATTAACCAAATGAAAGTGTGAAATTTTTTGGCATCCCTAGCCAATCAAATTGAGTTTTCTGGACTATCCTGGTGTGATTACGCTCTTAAACTCATTTGAAACTGAAACATATTTAAGAACCACAAAAATAGAAGTTAATTTGCTTTTTTCTCAGGGATTTAAGATTATCATGACTTGGAGGGTAGGGAATCTACACAAGTATACAAAATGAGGAAAAAATAATGCTCTTTCTATCTATCTGATTTGATTCTTTTAGTTCAGAGCAGATCAAAATGAAGTTCGACATTTAACATCAGGGAACTGGGAAGTAATCAAGATCATCGCCTATGATGAGAACACAGATAACCTGTGAGTCTAAGCAGCTGTGAACAGAACATTTCAAACACCACCTTTATGACATTTTAGAGTTTATCATGGATAATACACTACTACCAGAGACAGAATGTTTTGCTGCTAAAATGTAATAATTGAACCAAAACCATATGAAAATGAGTAAATAATGAGATTCAGATTTTGGTTTTGCCTGACTGTTGTTGTTAATCATCTTATTTACTCTTAACAGCTATTTTATCAGCACAGAAGGTTCCCCACGAAGACGACAAGTTTTTAGGTATTTATCATTATTGTGCTTCTACATACTCCTACGACTGTATTCACTATACCTGCTCTATATTTCCTTTGACATTTTAGAGAATAATATAATAACTTTAAATACAGAATTGATAGTGTATTTTAATTTTTTAAGTGCCACTCATAATCTTTTTTTTGTTTGTTTTTCTCTTTAGTGATCAGTCAGAAAATTAATTTGATAATGTATTCTTCAAAATGAAAAACAAATTCTTTTTTAAAAAATCTAGAGCTGGCACAGTGTATACATTATATAGTACAATACAATTTGTTCAATAGGCATTTTGTTTTTTTGTAATGTGAAACTATTATGTACCTTGTCTTATTCATTATCCTCTTTCTCCAGTGTTAAAACTGTGGGCCTGTTCCCACGAAGATGTATTACCTGTGAGCTAAATAAAGCCCACTGTCTGTACTTCGATGCTGACATCAGCCCCAATAATGAACACATTGTCCTTCATTGTAAAGGTAGGTCGTACAATTTCTCACTTTAAGATTTTTCCAGAGCTTTGGCTATTTCTAAATTTAATTGAAATGGAATACCTTTGGGTGTCACAGTGTATATGTTTAACATAGCAGGAATTTAAATAGCAAATTTAAATCTAGTATGCAGATTTAAATTTGGTAGTATTACTTCTAGATTTCTATCCAATGACTCACCCAGCCTGGGGTCCTGACTGCTTGGCACTTTCTTGAAGACAGCTAACAAGATTAGATAGACTAGGTTGCCCAAGTCAGCAAAGAGGATCTGACTGCTACCTGAAAATTTCCAGCTGTGCAGAAACATCTCTTCTTAAATTATGTCAATTATGCTTAGCAATCCTCCTCCCTCAGTAAGCATAAAAAAACAAAACATTTTAAATTTAACTTTCATTCTATTTTTGTCCCCCTTTTAGGTCCAGGAGCTCCAACTGTTATCTTACACAGCTTCAATAATTCAAGTAAGAAAAAGAAACATTGTTCTTCTTTTTCTATTCTTTTTATTTTATTCACCTGAACTGTTGCAGTTATAACATTCTGAAGATATATTGTAATGACTGATAATCGCAAACCAGAGGTTAAGCATCACTACCATCTGCATTTTAAAAACATGTTAAATTATACGTATTCTGGCAGTGTTGTCAAGATTTCATAATTTATATGTTATTTGTTTTTGCTTGTCTGGGGTGTATTAGGCTACAGCCTACAATTAACTTAGGCTACATTGCCACTTTTTAAAATTAATATAATTTCCATTAAATAAAACAGCCATCTACTATCTGGCATCTACCCATTAGAGCTAGCATCACACTGCCCATTCTATTTAGCCACACACATTGTGTGGCTGAATAGAATGTACCAGAAGCTTTTCATTTTTCTTTTTCTTTCATTAATTTCAAGTTCAGCCTTACCATTGGTAGCCAGATTATGTTAGTTTGATTTAAGGCTAATGTCACAACTTTGTTTCCCATTCAAAATCACCACCTCTGTCCAAAGGTTTTTATCTTTTTTGTTACACTATTAATCTTACCACATTATATGACTGCCTCAAACAACTTAATATTTTTTTTGATCATATGTTATTGGTGTGTCGTTGCATTTAAATTACTGGTATTGATTTTAGACTATTTTATCCTCTGAACACATCTCCATGATGTTCACAGATTACTACATCCTTGAAAACAATTTTTTGCTGAAGGCTGCCTTGAAGTACAAACGGATCCAGCTGACTGACTTCAAATCTGTTCCAGTGGAACATTTTGGTGAGAATAGAGCATTGTGTTTCTGTAATGTTACAGTGAATCACAATTATTATTATTATTTTTTATTAATACAGATACAATACCTTTTCATTTGTTTCTTTCGACAGATTTACCTTTAAAGATTTCTTACCCACCAGACTTCTCAGACTCCCGTCATTATGGACTACTGTTAATCATGTATGTACTTTGTATGCAATGGCATACAGCCTGTATATATGACAAACCCCAAAGGTTTTTTCTTATAATAGGATTTTTCTAACTCACAGGTCATTGAAAAAAAAATCAAAAATTATTTATTTACGTGTAACTAGTGGCCTAACTGTAATTACAATGCATAACTATGTTTCTCTTTTATGTACTATGTGCAGAAAAGTGTTGTAATTAGAGTCAAGAATCTAACTCTTTACTTGTGCTTTATTTTTTTAAAATTTAATTTAAATAATCTTCAAATTCCTTAATATTAGGTGTTCAGTTTACACCACAAGGTCCATTAGATTCTTAAGTGTCAATTGACAAGCTTTCAAATTGTGTATGTATGTCAAGAGACAACAACAATACTGAGACTACTCAAATGCACAGTAAGTGTGCACGCTGTGCCAGGGAGGTGAAGCAGCCTTTTTAGGAAAAATGTTTACTTTTAACAAACTGCTATATTTCTGTGTTGTGCATCCAAGCTGCTGCATTCTTTTTCTTTTGCCATAAGAACTCCATTGATATCTATAAATAAAAACAAATAAAGTACAAATAAATATTGATTTGTACGTGTTGCACAGGCAAACAACTTTCATTATTAGTACAAATGCATGCATGATTGATCATAGCATGGCCTAGACAGTCAAAATCATTCAGAGTGTAGCTATTCAGCCGTATCAGATTAAGTAAGATAAGAAAAGTGAGAAGTAAATAGGACAATCCAGACAGCCGGTGATTAGAAGAGAACCTCTCATAATCTCTCAAACCAACCATGTGTGCTCTGTTCAGTGACGGTGCCCCCGGTGGTCAGGCAGTGAGCGACCGTTTCTTTCTCAGCTGGGACTCTGTCCTGGTCAGTTCTGATAGTATCATTGTTGCCCGTCTGGATGGCCGGGGCAGTGGCTTCCAGGGCCAGAGGATCCTGCACGAGGTTCACCAGAGACTGGGCACTGTCGATGTCCAGGACCAGATTGCAGCAATAGAGTATGTTGTCACAGTCCCCTCTTTCTGTCACGCTCTCTCTTTTTTATGCGATACCCTTCATAGTAATGACATTTTTGTATGTGTTCCAATTCTTTTTTTTTTTTAAAGTTTTTAGATTTTTACATAACAAAATATTAAATGATTGTTTTTACATTATTGTTTAATTGGCTACTTATATATTATTGATTTCATTTAAATAAGATTGTCTTCACATACACTTTTACAATAAACAAATTTTCAGAATTCTGCATTACAGACAAATGGAGATTTCATAGAATTAAACAGGGCCAAACAGCAGTTGAAACTGCAAAAACAACCGAAAAAAAGCTCTGCTCCATGGCACAATGTAGAGGCTCTACTCAGTCAAGTGTTACAATGAAAGATTATTGATGGAGTATACTTTCTCTTCTATTCCTTCACATTAACTGACTTATTAAGGATTTAACACCTAAAGACACCTAACTGGAGAAGCTACTTTTCATTAAAGTAATAACCATCAAATTGTTTTAAGGAAAACTTATATTTAATAACACACTAATTTTGGCCCTCACATTTAGCTGGTTTGCAGCTCTGCTGTATAAATATGAATGTAGTAGTTTTATTGTGTGTTTGGTTTTCTTTTTCAGATACATGATCAAATTCCCATACATTGATCGGAAACGAATAGCAGTGTTTGGAAAGGTAAGCTCCTGCTCTTGCTATTATCAGTCTCTGCATGAACTTAACATATGCTTCAAAAAAATGCGTGAATGTAGTAAACATATAAACTGAATGTTTGAGTTTTGCCTTTTACCCCTTGGAGGATGTGAGAACTGAATGAAAGTATGTGTTTGACTGTTCAGGATTATGGTGCCTACCTCACCTTAATGATGCTCAAGTCCACTGACAGGCTGTTTAAATGTGCATGTGCGGTATCACCAGTGACAGACTGGAAGGTCTATGGTGAGTACAAAATCAAAAGTCAAAGTTACTTTACCATTTAATGTCAAACAAAAAAATGTTTCGATATTTTGCATAATTCCCATCAAATAGAGCTAAACCTTGTGTAAAGGTCTAAAACAAATCAGGATGTACTTTCTTAAATATTAGTTGTCAATTATATTAGTTCTGATAGAAAGTGGTGGATGAAAGATGATTCAGAGAATCTTTTTTCATACTCACAAGAGATCATCTCTAGCTCCACGATGAAAGCATTTTGTTTGCACTCAGGACCAGATTTAACTTAATTTAAATACTTAACTGAAGTTGAATTACTTATCACAGGTTTAAAGTGTTTAACTTCTCATTTGCACAGCATCAGCAGTCTCTGAGCGATACCTTGGTATGCCAACACAGGATGACAACAGATATCAGGTGTGGGCCTTCTGCCTTCTCATGTTTTCTGCCTACAGTGACCTAAATTAGTCATCAAACTCTTTCTTTTATTTTTTTTTAAGCCACTGCAAATGGGATTCCTGGCTGTCTCAGGCCTCATCCAAGATGTTTTTCTCTAAGTGGTGACTTTTTATTCACAGTGTGGAACAGATGTTTTTTGAAAGCACAACCAAACACAAAATCTGGGCCTAACATGTCATTTGTGTCATTCACTTATATAACATTGGGCTTATCATCATAATGTGTTTGGTAACATTTCTACAACAGGAACAAATGTATGTCCGAAATAAACTGAATTGGATGAGCCTATTTGTGTATCAGCATTTAAATTCTAATTTATCACAGTGTCATAGATTTGAACACATTCATTGTTTTATTGGATTCCTCTGCAGCAGTTAGAATAACTGAGTTTATTATCTCCTCATTATTTCTGATTTAATTGCAGTTTTCTAGTTTGCTGCAGAACGTTCAGTCTCTTCGGGAGCAGACACTGATGCTGGTGCATGGCACAGCAGATGGTAAGAGAAAATAAATCATAGGTAGATTGAAAATATAGTGTTTGTCGTACATCACCACTGAGCACAAAGAAACAAAATCCTGGAAGATAATGAGACAATGTTTTTGATGAATAGATTTTAAAAAATAGTTATCCCAAGTCATGTTGGGATTTCTGAAGGAAGGTTTTCCTGATAAATCATCCATCTTAGATTTGTTGAGGTATTTCCATCCCTGTCAGATCTAAATGTCTTCAACCTGGTTATGATTCAGGCTGAACTCTCCTGACATGTTTGATCCTTTCTTCCTTTAGCCAGCATTCACTTTCAGCATACTGCTGAGCTCATCAAGAACCTTGTGAAAGTTGGAGCAAACTACTCAGTGCAGGTGTGTAGTGCACAGACAAGTTACTGCATTTTCAAAAGCAATAATGTATGAAATAATGCAAGAGGTATGTTCTGAATTTCCCAAAAGTGTCAAAAAGTCTTGGACCAGGTCCAAACATTAGCTCAGAGCAACACTTGCAATTAATGTTCCACAATCACAGCAAGGTCCATTTAATGTGAGGTTTTAAGATGAGAAGATAAAAGTCTGTGTGTTCAGGTGTCATGTGCATGCTGACTCCCTGAAACTATCAGAAAATGTTGGGTAGTTTTGTGTGCTAGTTTGAGCCCTGAGAAACACAGCCAGCTATTGGAGCTTAATCTGTAATTCAGAGGTGTTGAATAATGTGCGATTGAATTCTTGGGGGCTTAAATTTATTAGTAAAGGCAAATATCCCCAAATCAAATCTGCATAATATTGAGGGACATCATTGTCTCAGATGTCACAAATTAAAATAATAATAATAAAAAAAACCTGACGCAAAAGACATTTTTCAGAACTTGCTTGTAAAGCATAATGCATTTAAGGTGCTGATCCGACTACCTATTGTCATACTACATTCATTTGAAGATTGCAGATTAGGAGATTAGCAAATTGGTGACCAACAGGAAGACTGCATGTATCTACTATTAACATGAATTTGATCATTTATTGCCATTTAATTTAAGTCATTGTTTCTGGGGAATTTGAGTCAAATTTTTATTCTCTTTCATTTTTTTCAGGACCTCTTGATTACATTTTTAGACTTTTCAATTGCCAAAAGCTCTTAGCTATGTTCACAAACTAATTTAGTTTGCTTCCTGCTTGGTGGGTATTTAAAACATACTTTTTTTCCCTCTGAAACAGCTGCATGCCATTGCTGCTGCTAGAGGCAACACTAATTAGAGTAGCTAGACTGAACTACAGAAATAGCATTTTCAAACAATGAGCTGAGAGAGACAAATTTTAAAAGATCTGTGATATAAAGTGCAGATACAATACTTTTTTTGCTCCTCTAGATCTACCCAGATGAGGGCCACTTCCTGTCACAGCAGAGTCTCCACCACCTCTATGTCACACTGACCAGCTTTTACAGAGAGTGTCTGAAGGAGGAGTTGCTACAACTGCCTGATGAGGAAGAGGAAGAAGAGGAGTAAGCATGAGGCTTGGAGAGTCAGACCTTTGACAGTGGTTAAGAATTTTACGACAACCGTCAAGGGATTTGTGTTTGGATCAAGTGTGTAGCCCGATATGGACATGGAAAAAGAGCTGCTGTTGCTCTAAGTGTGTTTGTCTGTGTGTGTGTGTGTGTGTGTGTGTGAGAGAGAGAGAGAGAGAGTGTGTGTGTGTGTGTGTGTAAGCACTCCATTGCATGACTGTGTATTTAGAAATGTGTTGAAAAGATACCTGATGGAAAAAAAGCAGCAACACTTGCTTACCAGGACTTGACGTGGAAACTGCCCTCTAGAATCAAGTCATAGTTTTGGGATGCTCCGTTTCTTGGCAAAGCACACTGAAGACTGCCTTCATCTTTTGCAGACGCTCTAGACTGTAGTCATTCACACGTAACAAAATGCATGGTCATCATCTGTTTTACACTTTTTTCCCATGCCTACTTTGTGGTCGTGCTTGGGAAGATAAAAACATGTACACTTTTGATCTCACTTTCCTTTGGATGTTGTACTGTTGCACATGGAAATGCTCCAGTCATTTGTGTAAATGTTAAGCTGTATAAGTTCACCACATGAACTGATCCTGAAGAAGTGCAATTTCCACATGAAACCCACAACCATTGCCCAACCGAAGTGGAAGCAGTCTTTAAAGGTCCCACCTTATTGTAGCAGGTCTTGTGTAGACATGTTCAATGCCTTATGAGGTTCAACATACTGTAATATTCCTTGCTGGCCATGTCATTCATGTTAACCTACATCAACTCAGGCCCTCATGACACAGGACTTCAGTCAGTTTGGAAACTCTCAGTGTTGGTCATGAATATACTTTGAGTTTCAGAATGACGTTGAGGATGCCGGCAACATGGTAAGTTTAGCTTCAACTCACACTGCGAAAGTTCTCCATCTTAGTGTGGGATTTAAATATATTTTCTTAAAGGAAGTAATGTACTGGTAATTTCTAAAGGAAACAGAGATAATTTTAGACTCTATCTCTAACACACTGAAGAGATTTTTCTTCGGTTTTGGATGCAAACTGGAGAAAGTTTTTAGATAATATGGAGAAAGAAATGAAAATATACACTGGCCAAAAAGAAGGCAACACATACTGTGGTATTTTTTTGGGTAATACTAATCTGACCGTGATACTGTTACCACAGGCTTCAGGAGAAACTAGGCATGATGGAAGCATCACTACATCCAGCACTTTTCTTAGTCCGATGCTCCCATCACTCTGGAACAGGGTACATCTAGACTCATTACATCACATGACCTTTTTCATTCATGACTCTTTTCATTTCATTCAGTCCAATCTTTATGCTCCCAAGCAAACAGAAGCCTTTTTTTGTCCCAGTTTGCCTCACTGACGATTGGTTTTGTAAAAGCTAAACAACAGATGTCCAGCTACTGTTTAGCCCCAGCAACTGAACATTGATTTATTCTATAAATGCTCTTAACTTCAGGTTAAAAACATTGCTAAGTTCTTCTGTTGATAGTCTCCAATTAGAGTTCATCAAAGGTTTAAGTTATCTTCAGTCCACATCTTTCGAGATGTTTTTCCAACCACATTTCTTCATTAAAGATAACAGTTCACCATTGTTCTTCCAGGTTTTAATAATGCATTCAACAATTATTTTCCCAGTTTTAATAGCTTCATCAAATCTCCTTTGCTGAGTGCAGACAAACATCTTGACTCTTCAAAAAGAGCAACAACTGCCACAGGATGTGTCTTCTGACATGGTGAAGCAATGCAACACTTCTCACTCCATAATTTAGATTTGGGTTTAATAATGCACTGAAAATTAAACATTAATCACACCTGTGCTTTTCCAACTTTTTTTTTAAACAACAAAACTATTTGCTGTGTTAAATTGATTTTTTTTTTTTTTAGCCAGAGTTAAGAGCAACTACTAAGATGGAAAACTTTACAGTGTCAGTAAGGTCTTTGCATGTCTACTGCAGGGATTGTGTCGAGTGTTGCCTCATTTTGTACAGTACAATACAGCAGAGTGTGTACATAAATATATTTTTAAGATGTCAGATCTCATAGAAGTTTAGTCTATGGGTATGGATTGATTAAACTTGGATTTCTTGTATATTTTTGTTTCAATTATTTCATTTTGCTTTCCTTCCAGATGTTGATTTTCTAAGGATGTATTTTGTAATGCTTGTTCTTGTTCTTTTTTCTGTTTTATGGGAATGGGTAAGATTAAGGTTGAGTCATTACTGCTTGAGTTATTGAGTTATAATGCTTGTTCTTTTTCTTTTTTTCTGTTTTAAGGGAAAGGGCAGGGTTATAGTTATTGAGTTATTGTGATTGTCCACCTAGTGTTAATTATAAACAAATAAATAAGAAAATGCTGATATGTACAGCACAAAACCAAGAAAGACTGATTGTTTCAGATCACTTAACTACTTCATGCAAAGAAAGAAAAAAGGATTAACACAAAACAAGTTCAACAACAGCTAGAAAAATAGAACAAACAGAAAAAAACATCTTCTCTAGCAATACAGTCATAAAAAAGACAGTGCAGTTTCTTTAATTTCTAAGGGGTTTAGATGTCATGATATAATAATGCATTTGTTCCTGATCTTAAAACTGGATAAACACAACTTCAGATGAATAACAGCACACAGCAAATAAGACTGTCATATACCCTCACTGCACTGTTAACACAGACAGCAAGTCCTGGTTCACATCCCAGCTGACAGCTGAGATAGATGTCCTGCAGATATCTGTGACCTGGAAGAGGACTGTAAAAGGTTTGGAAAATAAATGTTCTTGAGTGCTCCTGTACTTATGGCAGCTTGTTACATTAGCTCCTGTCCTAATGTTTGTATATTTATATGCTGTTAAGATTTTTTTTTCTGCTGATTTTTTCTCTTTTTTTATCCTGGAGAACACAGATTTTTGAGAGACTATTTACACAGATTCTGATGCTTTGCTGCTCCAGCTAATACTTTTGGCACTCTCGGTAACCATGTCAATGGCAGATTTGTTTACAAGCGGGAGCTGCTGAACAAGTTTTCTGACACCCAACAAACACCCAGACTGAGAGCTTAGTCCTCAAGCAGATCAAGAGGAGATGTTGTGATAGTGGAACAGGGCAAAACAGAAGGGAAAATGAAGTTTAAGCCATTTCTTAACTCAGTCATCATGAGGAATATGGGATCATTCACACATAAAGCAGGTAATCTAAAAAAGACAGTGGGAGGATTATGAGTGCAGTTTTAGCTGTTGTCTTTGTGTGGTTGCAGGAGGATATGAGATCATCAACTTAGTTGTTGCCAAGTTTCAGAAATAACACCTCAATCCCTTAAAAGTGATTTCTGGAGATTTTAACCATGCTTCTCCCTCTGATCCACTGGTGTATTAACAGTTTTTTAATTATCCCACCAAAGAAAAATAAAACATTGGATTTATTCTATGAAAACTTCAGATACATGTGACTCCTCTTCATTCAGTGTAAACCCAAATAAGTTTCCAGAAAGGTAAAAGTCAAAATTCTCCAGAACATAAAAGTTTTGATTGCATGTTACTAGTACTGCTTGATAACAGTTAAAAGGGATCATTTAGTCAACTCAAATATTTTCAGTTAGTATAACTTGCAGTTTTCTGTTAAGGCAACTCAATTATTATCAGTTTACTATGACTTAGTTTCCAGTTTTCAAACCACAAGAATAAGTTCACAGAACTGAATAATGTATATCAGATTGTGAGGAAAATAATCAAACTGATCAAAAATAATGGTACAGAACAAAAAATAACACCAAAATGAAATTATCTTTTGTTACAGCTATATAAAAGGAAAAAAACAAAAGTGTTGGGCCACGCTTTGGGATACCTGAGGTGTAGTGCATCAATCAGTCCGAACATTACCAGGAAGGCATCGCCAAATCTGGCCATTATTTTCAATGACAACAGAGATTTTCGTGAATTTGACGCTGATGAGAGTAAGGAGGGCCAAAGAGATAATAATCACAATCTAAGCCATAGCATAGAACAGACGACATATAATTTAATTTGATTTAACAGAGCTGTTGAGATCAAATACCTCTTTTACGAAGGAGACATGGATCTCACTGTAAGAGTTGAAAAACAGAAGATCCAGGTTCTACACACATGAATCAGCCAATTTACAAGAGAATCTACATAGTGTGAGATAGACTGAAAATAAGCTAAAGAACAAATACAGGAACATTTTTTACTTAACATTTTATCACTTGCAACAAAACCCCAATTCTGTTCATTTGTAGTGAGGAGAAAGAAAACAGCGTACACAAAACCTGAATGGGTAGACTAAACAAAGGTAAGTCCTAAAAAATGTTATTATTTTGATGAACTGTTTACATAATACACAGTAGTATCTGTTAGTTACTGAAGGAAACTCACCATGCAGGTTCTGAAAAATCCATAGATGTCCTTCCACAGATACACAGGAAGTGTGGGGAGAACAGTTGCGCGCTTGGTGTTGGTGTCATGGATTTCCTATTCTGATAAAAACAGAATTGCGTATAAGGAGGAATTTACAGAACAAAGCTGATTTTAAACAGTCAAATTAGAACATATGTACACAAATAACCTGTTCACATCTTTATTGCAATCAAACAAATAGCAAACACAGTGTCAAGTCAAAGTCAAATCAAATTTATTTATAAAGCACATTTAAAACAACCAAAGTTGACCAAAGTGCTATACAGATAAGGTTTATAATAACAATAAAACAGGACATAAGAAACCATAAAATTTCATATAAAACTACAATGGAATGCATAACTTCAGATAAAACCACAATAATAAAACATATATGTCAAATCTAAGCCTAATTAAAAGCAGTGCAGATTTAAAAGTTCCCAAACTTGTGCAGAATCTTATATGGGGTGGCAGATTGTTCCATAATTTGGGTCTAGCTATTGCAAATGCACCCTCTCTCTTTGTTTTTAACCTGCATTTTGGGACATCTAAAGGTAACTAATCAGCTGACCTTAGAGCTCTCCTGGGCTTGTAAACATTCAGAGTTTCTGCAAGGTATGGAGGAGCAACACTACTTAGGACCTTAAAAACAAGCAATAAGATTTTGAACTCAACCCTGGAGGGGACTGGAAGCCAGTTCAGAGAGGAAAGAACATGAGTGATGTGGTCTCTCTTTTTAGTGCCGGTCAGCAAGCGAGCAGCGGCGTTCTGCACCAGCTGCAGGCGTTGTAGTGAAGACTGATCTAACCCAAGATATTGAGAGTTACGGTAGTCTAGCCTTGTTGTAATGAAAGGGTGGACAACTCTTTCGAGGTCATTGATGGAAAGATAGGGCTTGAGTTTTCCCAAAAGTCTTAATTGATAAAAAGCCCTCTTCACAACTGAGCTGATTTATCTATCAAATTTAAAAGCATGATCAAAAGTTACAACAAGGGACTTGGTGGAGGAATGACATTTAGAAGCAAGGGGCCCCAAAAAATCAAAGATGTCTGGGTCCTTTGAATGCCCAAACACAATGACTTCAGTTTTGTTATTGTTTAAATGTAAAATGTTTAGTTCCATCCAGGTCTTAATGTCCCTTAGACAATAAAATAAAGGGTAGAGACTCCTTACAGTCAATTCTTAAAGGGCGGTAGATATGAATGTCATCAGCAAAGTAATTGAAAAATTTTGGAGAAAAAAAAACACTCATTGAGCATGTCCAATGTTGCATTGGTTCAACCTATGAAATGTGTAGTAATCTATTTACCTCTTCATCATGTTTTTTTTTTTTTCTCCTAGGGCATCTGCTGTCTTCCCAGTTTTTTTTTTTTTTTGGTTTTTTGGGGGGTTTTGTTTGTTTGAATAAGATCATAAGTTGAGGAAGATGGTCAAGATCAGCATAAGATGTATTGGGCAAGTTCTGATTCATAATCCTCTGGAACTCTCCATATACCTAAATTGAAATAATAGCAGGAGGACAATGTAGCACCAACACTAACACAGCTCCATTTGAAGAATTTCATACACATTTATACAGCAGCAAATAGCAGCCAAATGAGTAAGAATCACAATTTTCACTTTAAGGAGAGAGCTGATCAATATTACCTCACTAAATTTTGAGAGCAGATCACAGGTCCATGATTTCCTTCACTGGTGGGCAGAACATCACTGTGGTTTGTCAGCGCAGGAGAAATTTGGTCTCCATTATCTCTCTAATGAGGAGTAGGCTCTTTTCAGTCTTCTTGACTTCTTCAACAGTTATCTTTGTGTAGCGTGTTCCCTGTTTTTGAGTAAATTAAACTAATAATTGTTGATTAAATGAAATATTTAGGTATTTTAAAAACAAAAGTATAACTTAATAAAATTAAGCAATTGCTTAATAAGAATGACAAAGTCCTCTTATTTATATTGTTTCAAAGAGGTAGGATTTTATAATACACTTATTTTATATAACACATGGTCTTACATCTTGTTTCCACCAATACAACTGTTGTTCAGAGACAACTTGTGACCAAAGAAACACTGAGGAGGGTCTCACAGGAACCACTTCTAATAGAACCTCTGCAGGGGTGCTTTGAGGCTACAGACTGGGATTTACTCTATGAACGACTTCTAAATGACATCAGTGTAATGACTGAGTGTGTAAAAGACCGCACTTATCTTACCTGCAAAGACTGCAAAGACTTCATTAACTTCAAAATAAGGAGCTTCCCCAAAAACAAGACCTCTATCACCAGTGAAGTGAATGAGCTGCAGGACAAGTAGAAAGGAGCCTTCAGGAAGCGAGTGAAAGAATCAGTGAGCACTTAAAGATAAAAGATAGCAAGAAGATGTTATGAAAAGAATCAAAGAAAATAGATATAGCATCTTCCTCTCTTTATCAAGGTGCCAGAAAATTTCCCTGTAACAAGAGTTTTTAAACTCACATGGAAAGGACCAAATTTCAATGCAGCTGAACTTTATTATTTCATAAACAACAAAACCTGAGGACCATTCATGAACAGATACTGATTTTTCAATATATCTTTCCAGAATTTTTAGCCCTAACTTTGGATAGGGATGGGAAATGATAAGATTTTATTGATACCAATGCCATTAGATTGATTCTGGGTGTTGAGCTCATTCATTATTGTTTTCCTTTTCAGATCATTTCATTAAGTAATCAAAAATATCTACATAACTTTTTACCCTTAATAGAACTGCTTTACTGTCTCAAATTCTAGACTGAACACTGCCAGTGATGTTACCTTATGTTGAAACACTAATCTCAACTTCTGTTACAATTGTAATGCAGCCACACTACCGTGAATACTGCTACTACATTGATTCACGTCAACATAAATGTCCTATCTTATGTTTTGTCTTGCTGATGATTTGCTAAGTGCATTTTCAACATCTGCAAGCAGCAATAATGGATTTTATTTTTAAAAGTGTATGTTTTCAATCCTTCATGAAATTTGGAACCTGAACTCTATTAGCTCAGGCCTTTCTTGTATCCTGACTAATAGCTTGGTCACACTTCATATGTATCAACTGTTTCACATCATACCATAATTAAGTTCCCTTTGGGGATTATAAAATTATTTTTGAATTGAATTGAATAATAATCCACTTCATCTCACCCATCTTAGTTAAATCCAATACAGGCTTGAAGAGGAGAATTTCCATTTAGCACCTTTGTTGCTTTACCTGTCATGATTTATGATTACAAGCAACACACAGTATGTGGCATTTAGTGCAACCAACAAATGGGTTTTGCGTTTAATTTTTTTCCAACTATTCTCATGTCTTCTCAATAATCCATAATTTTATACTTTAGTAAGTTCAACCCTAACTGTCTTCATCTTCATCATAGTGCCTTTATCATTGATCCAATTATTAATGTCCAGCCTGTTTCCTGTCTTGCGTGTCCATTCAGTTGGGGAAATTCAGTCAATAAATCCCTTTCCTGTTGTGGGATATTCATTTCTGGTTCCATATAAATAAAGTATAGGTCAAAATGGCTTTTCAGATTACTTTTAGTCTTAAATCACTGGGTACTGTCTTGTCAACATTACTGACTGACACTATATTACAGGTTTCATTTAAACTCATTGTCCTTATTACGCTAGAAAGGTACAACTCCTATTCGGAATTACTTCCAGTCATGGCATTCCTGATTCAAGCATATGCTCCCAACTTGATTTTCTCCATTAGCTTATATGGTGTATGTTGTTTGCTTATTAAAATACACATTATATGTCACAACTTCATGTTTGTGCTGTTTTGTGTAAAGCCATATTAATTTTATAGCTCCATTCTTAATCATATTTTTATGTATTTTGGTGTCTTTATGTCTTTTGCTCTTGTCTGCAACATCCCCTCATTTAAATATCATCTGATTTTGTTGTCAGAATTTGACATTAAATGACTCAGTTGGTTTATTTACAATTGTTTTTTTCTTGAACTATTGTCCCTGCTCCTGTCATCAGCACATAGTTGATCAGCTGCTCCTTGTCTTGTTTTCTATTTGATAACCACTACCACCATTACTCTGAAAGTCCTTAATCATTTTCCATTTGTCAATTAATCTTCACCTTTCGCCCGTCTAAGTCAAAGCTAAAGTAACTAAGAGGATCTGTTTCTGCCCTTTCTGTCCCTGCTGAGGTTCCTCCATCTAAATCTTGTTTTGACTAATGTTCTGATGCACTATGTCCATCTCCTGTATTGAAAATGCAAGATAGTCTTAGAGTAACCCTTTCTTGGCCTTATTTTTTTTTCAAAACTGACACAAACTGTTATATATCCATTTTTAAGGCAGGAACTGTCATTTTAAGATGTATGAAACTGATTAAACAATAAATAAAAGTTTTGATAGACCAGGCATACCAAGAGCTTCTGCATTTTTTCTTTTCAAAACAATATTCTGCTCAAAAAAGCAGAATTTACATATGTATAGTGGTCTTCTGCAGTTCAAACAGATCAACCCATCCTATGGATCTCTGGCCACATGGGGTCAGTCTTGAGTCAGTTCAAAACAACACATTCTCCAATCGTTTCTGTCTCCATGGCACATGACTGGTAGTCTGATTGGTTTAGGAATGTAATCAATAACAGCAGATTGAGCACAGCAGTGGGTGGGGGAAGCCAAACAAACTGCTTGTGAAACACACAGAAAAATAGAGGAATTAGGCTGCACAATATAACAGACCCAGAATTTTTTTGAGTAAAATGACTGTTAATAAGTGGTGGTTGATCAATATGAATAGGGATCAAAACAGCATAATATGGGACCTTTTAACTACAGTTCTGACTCTGCTTTGATGCTAGTGATGTACTGTTTGTGCTTTAGCTTTCTTCCTGTTAGCCAATACAATCATTTTTCTTCTTTTGGTCCCTGAGGTGATCTGGCTTTCAGTTAGAATTGTTATCTTCCCCAAATCTTTCTTCCTGCCATCTCCCTGAGAGGAGACATTGCCATTCTCTTCCTGTATGGATTGTAGTCTTATAGCTGCACTTTGATGTCCTGTTCCTTAACAATGGTTGAGGTGGAAACAAACTATCTTGCCTTTGACTTTCAGTGGCACTGGGGTGGTTAAAAGGACTTTGAAAGGAGCTTCCTATTCTAGTTCAACTACATGTGTTGGCTCTGAGATAGTAGCTTCCTTGTCCTTCATAGCCCCTTTTAAATGTCGGTAGAAAATCTCATAGGTCAGTAAAATTGTGCTTGTGTGTTTGTTGCATTAAGATTGTTTTTCGGTTTTTAAGGACTCCAAGGAAAGTAGCATTGGTTGGTTATGAGGGGTTAGTCACCGCGCCTATTTAAAGTTATTTGATGCCCCATTGTTACAGGAGAGGTCTTCTGAAAAACAAAAATTGCTGCTACCAAACCCTGGCAATAGGCTGAAAACCAGCTTGAATGTTTATCTAATTGCACTATGATACCTTTTTTTTTTTTTTAGATGAGGGAAAAAAAGTGATTTTATTGATGAGTTAAAACAGATATACTTTTACTACCTTTGAAAAGTCTGTTTTGGGTGTTCGGTTGAAGGATTGTTTTCCAAAGACCTCTACGATACTATGGAAATGCCAAGACGGGTTCAGTGTAGGATGGGACAAGAGGGATCCTGTGTGAAATTTACTGAAGAACAGATTTGGTTTCCTGGTTCTGTCTAGGCAGACCTTGTACCACTGACATTGTTGAAGCCTATGATCTGCCTAATTTCTACCCATGTCTCTGACGTTGTTTTATTGGGGTTTGCCCTCCTGCTTCTGTCTATCTGAGTCTCTTAACCTCCTCATTCCCACCTTGAATTCACACTGTATCCATTTTAACTCATCCTCGTCACCAGACCCAAGACTCTCTTTCTCTCACTCAACAGTAACTTTCAGGCACTGGTGCTCCAAGACATAGTCCATTATGCAATGATTAAATTGATGTTGTGCCGTATGGCATCTAGAGCATATTTCACTGTGAGCAACACAAGCATGCATGTGCATGTTTGAGTTTGAATGCTAAGTGACTTTTTGTTTATCTCATTCATGCATGGTTTTTGTTTGTCTTTGTTTATGTTTATGCAGTTTTTACCAAGAAAGACCTGGGAAAGAAGTTCTTGTTAAGGTTGTCATGACAAGGGGACCTGCACTCCAGGGATACCAGGAATAGACAAAATAAATTGAAGGGCTGCTTCTGAGTATCATAAGAATCCTGGCTTCCTGACCTGTAACTATAATTTCAACCAGCTGTTTGCCCCCTAAAGAATGGGAATTATATAGAAGAATTTTGTTTTCTCCGGGTACTCCAGTTTCCTCCCACATTCCAAAAACATGTATGTTAGGTTGATTGAGAACTCTAAATTCCCTGTAGGTGTAAGTGTGAGTGTGCTTGGTTGTTCGTCTGTATATGTGACCCTGCGATGGACTGGCAACCTGTTCAGGGTATACCCCTCCCTCTCGCCTGCAATTGGCTGGGATTGGCTCCAGCAGACCCCAGTGACTCAGTAATTGGATTCAGTGAGTATAGAAGATGGATGGATGGATAGAAGGGTTTTCCAAAATTAGGAAAGTCCTATTTATTGCCTACTACTTAAAGTCCTATTTAAATATCAACAGTGAAAAAAATGTTAAGTGCTTTTCTGAAAAAATGTCTTGAACTCTTAGATTTAGAAGAACTTGAGGGAGAAGTAAAGCATTGAATAATGTATTTTTCTTCACTGAGCTGGTATAATGATGCTCATTTTTGTAGTAATCGAACAAAAGTGATTTAAGTTAATATGTCTAACAAAGGATTCCACTGCACACATACATAGGCCTACTGGTCCCATCGGTGACCAACCATGTAGGCAAAACATAGTCATGTGGTCAGGTTTTGGCCTTTCAGTTTAAAATGAGACAGTGATGTCAACCAGGTGATCAATACCCCTGCACCTAGTTAATTTGTATCATTTCTCTACTGCAGCTCCACAGTGAAAGCATGGCACATATTTAAACTCAAGAAATCAAGTTAGCGGTCCATAGTGTCTTTGTTCAAATGAGAACTTTTGGATCCAACATGACACCATAGGCCTATTGTGAGAAACCAAAAAAAGAGATTAAGTCAGAATTTATCAGTTATCTTGGCGGAACTTAGCGTCTAGTAGGGTGCACAACAGCAGGGGCAGATAAGTCACCTTGCAGTGTTCTTTTGTGCAGCTAGTCCTGTCAAACTAACAACAAGGAATTCTCAGTCCTGCTTGGACCTGAAAATATAAACAGTATATTGATGAACTGAACACAGATTTTTTTTGTAATTACATTCATTCAACTCATAATTGTGAGACCTGGAAGTCTTCATGCAGATCTTGAATCATAGTTGCATAGTTTGCCCTTGCTCCTTCTTCATTCACTTGACCCTGTCTGGCAAAAATTGAAATTCCGAATCTTTATGAAAATGTATTGGATTGACATTTACTAAAAAAAAAAAAAAAAAAAATTAGAGTAGATAAAGCAGGGAAGACAATCAGTGGGTCGGTGGCCTCTGGCTGGGTGGCTTTATGAGGCAGTGGATGCTCGTTCAGCATGGGATGCTGGCTGCATGTCCTTTTAACTGCATCACATTATGTTAGGCCAGACGAAAAAAAAAGCCCTACACATTCAAACACAGGTGTAGCCTATTGTGGTTGTTGGGTGGTGTTGCAGGATGGGAGTGGTGTGGAGGTGGTGGTGGGGGCCTGTCCAGGGTGCTCTTGTTGGCGTGCCTTCAATGGTCATGGATAGCTGATATTATTATTATTATTATTATTATTATTGTTGTTGTTGTTGTTGTTGTTGTTACTATCATTACTGCTATGTTGGTATTCCCAATATCTTAATTACTATCCATATCAAAATCATTATAACTATCTATTTATCCTTATTTGTATCCTTCTAACATCTTTCTCAATCATTTACTTACCTTCTCTCCTTTTTGCTTAGTTTTGTTTCCCTTCTTTCTTTGTATGTGAGTATAATATATTGAGTATATCCACTGTTTTTTTTGTTTTTTTTTTGTTTCGTTTCTAGCTTACAATAAAAATTGTTTTAAAAAAGACTGACATTTACTGCCTATTAGTATTTATCTAAAGTTTTCTCATTCTGACCACAACACTGTCCAAAATACCCTTGCTCATACTTAACTTATCTGTTTTTTCTCATTGACTTTGTGGCAAAAATGGCAAAAGAGCTTACTTCATGTCAAGTAACTACAACAACCAAACCTTCACCATTGTTGCCTCAGAGGAAAAGTGAGAAGAATGTGGATAACAAATACTTTTGATCAAGGATGCAGGTTTGTCGTTTGTACCTTAATGGAAAAGTGTCATTCTTTGTTTTTATTTTTATGCATGCATGGAGAATATTTACAAACCTGCACTGGGGCATCAGTCTAAACCAACTAAGGAATCAAAACAAAGAAAAGAACTATATAAGAAAAGAACTATAGTAAAACAGCCTTTTAACTAGTGTTGGACCCGCAGACGCAGAAGGTTGACACTTACTCAGATGTATCAGTACTTCTCCATATGTGTAGCCTAAGAGGCTGTATCTGTTAGAGGCATGTAATTTATTGAGTGTGGTGCATTCTGTCTAGCATGTAAGCTGTAGCAGAGAACGACTCAACTCCTTATATGGAAGAACTGCTTATATGGAAGTCATGGCGGTGATCATACAAGCTACAAGAGGATTCAACAGATAACGTATCAATAAACTAACATATCAATAATGTAACAGTTTCAGCAACTTTGCCACAGTCTGGAATTCACCCAACAACAGATAAACGCTCTTCTCATGGAAAATAAATCTCTCAAACTGTTTATTAGGAATTCAGATGTTCGTAAAATATATGAGGTTAGACTGTCAAGGAGGTCTGGTGAAGGAAACATACCTCAGATTAATGCATCATATGAAAATATCTGCTGCAAGATTAAAATCTGTCTGTGTGTGTGTATCTATCTATCTATCTATCTATCTATCTATCTATCTATCTATCTATCTATCTATCTATCTATCTAT
>JAOWBL010027889.1:0-30860 GCA_028564865.1 Zenarchopterus dispar
AGAGAGAGAGAGAGAGAGAGAGACCTTGCAGAGAAAAGTCCTTTCATCTACAATTTAACTCTTTCAGTCACTACCTACAGTTTGTGGACTAAAGTGAGAGTGGGAATGTAAATTGACTGGTAAACAGTTGACCTTTTGGGTTTACTTCCTCTTCACTTCAACAGACTTGTGCATAGTCTACATTTCTGCAAACACTGCATCGATCTGCCCGTAGATCTCCTGCTCCATTCTTCCTCCATTCCTGATTTAGGCCCCGAAGATACTTATATTCCTCCACCTAAAATATTACCTAACTTCCAACCCAGGGAAGAAAGTTCAGGACTTTATTTTTGTTTGTAATGCTGTATTATGATATTTACGTGGAGCTTTGGGTGTGTTTCCATTGGATGTGTTTCGCAGCAGGATGGGCACATTTGTGACCCTGACTGAGGTGTTGGAGGCCCGGGGTTCACCGCTGGAGGAGGATGAAGTCTGGTGTCTGCTGCTCGCCACCACTGACGCCTTAATGGAGATCTCCAAAAAGGGTGACTGCTTATCAGCTGTCTTTTACATCAATTTGTGCTTTTGGTGTTAAAGAATTGTTCAATAAAACAGACAGTGGTCAAAACACTACACTCAATCAGACAGCACCTGAGAAAGGTTTAAAAACCGTGTATGACAAGCGTGCGCTCCATTTCCTGTTTAGGTTCTGGTAACATGTGTAGTGTGTTGAGTCCAGGATCAGTGCTGCTGTCAGCCAACGGGAGTCTCGCCTTCAAGAGCTGTGCACGGCATGAAGATGTGGCCTCCTTCACGGCTCCCGAGGTCCAGCAGGGTCACAGTGTCTCCACCAGGGCCGTAACTGAAAAGGTCTGAGCTATGGAAAGTTTCTGAGTGGTTCCCACTTCTTCCCTTCCCTCGTCCCAGGAGCTGAAGTGGAAACTAACCAGAATACTTTTAGAAGAGAAAATCTCAAACCTCAACTGTGTATGTGCTCCTCAGATGGTTGTGTATTCACTGGGAATGATTCTTTATTGGTGTCTTGACTATCATCTACCTCAAAGCCAGGTACTTTCTGCTCTCCTCCACCTCTTTCTCATTCTTCCATTTTTTTTTCACCACTTGCCCAGCACCCATCATACTTTTGCCCGTTTCTTCCCAGCCGGTCCAGATGAGTTCTGAGCTTGAGGGTTTGCTCCTGAGCATGTGCGAGGACGTTGCGGTGAGGCGGACCGATCTGCTGACGGTGCTGGAGACCTGTGAGCTTCACCACAAGACCTCGATGCTGCCTCCTGCCGATCGGCTCATCAGGCAGCTGGTAGAAGACGTCTACAGAAACTCGGTGAGTGATGGCCAATGAGTTTTATTTATTTCCAGCTGGTTAAGTGGGGTAAGAGTTAGCTTTGAACGTTTCGGTTCACTCGTTTCTTCACAGGTCGATCATGTGTCCATGACTGAAAATGGATCCCAGCTGACGGACCGCAGTCAGAGAGTCAGAGACAGATTACACAGTAAGAAAACGATTCCAGTGTCAGTTAAAGTTGGACTTTTACAAGAACATATTTACTGGCTTTCTTACAAAGAGATAAAAATATCAAAACAAGAGTCGTATCGATACACCCTCGTCCTTTGGTTAGAAGAGGCGGTCCAGTTGCACCACTACATGTACATCTAAATCAAACTATGGTTATAACCCTACCAGACTGTATGTATGCTACACTGCACTAACCTGTACATGCACTCTTACTAATTATACATCAGTTTGTTGCTTTATATAATTTAACTAATGTGGTACGAAGAGATTCTACCCCTAAACAGTCAACATGCTTGTGAAATCATGCTGTAGAGACCAAAACTGTTTTATATATAATAGAGATTGACTCAGTCGCCCCCTGTTGGTCAGTCAAGGATCTGCAACTTTTCTTATTTCCATGTTGACTTCAGCCCAGAAGTTGGAAAGCTGGCTCTTGACCTTTACCCAGGACTTAGCCATAATGTGCTAGAGATTAGTCCAGGAAGTGGGCTAATTTTTGTATTTATAATATCTGTATAGTCAAGATGGCTCTGAGACTGTATTTTTTTTACTACTTCTTTACTTTACTGCTTCCAGAGTTTCATGTCAGCTAAGCTAATAAGATGCCAACTGATGCTTCATGCTCAGCACACAAAAGAGAAGAGCTTTTAAGTCTCTGCAAGAAAGCCAATAAGCTTACTTTTCATAACTTCTTTGGCAAATTTACAGCATAATTTTGTATTGTTATGTATTTGTTTAGCTAAATGTTAGTTAAACTGTAGTTATAACAATTACACCAATCTGTTTTTCAGGAAGCTCTTTTAGTAACTTGTCATGGACACTGAAGAAGAAGATCCCCAGAACCTACTCAGGAGTATCTTATCCAACTGATTCCACAGGGTAGGAGGTCCAAACAATGACCTTAGACCAGAAACTTTAGACACATAAAATATGAGCATTCAGCTATTTATATTTCCTTTTTAAAGTACAAAGTAAGTCTCTGAGAAATCACGCTGTGTTTACTTGCCACTGAGCTAATTTCAAAACAAATTTAGGGGCTTAAATTGTTTCAAAAATGTTTCTGACACCTAAGAAAACATACCCCAACTGACTATTTGGTAAAGTTTAGTTTTAAAATATATACTATGTTACAAGCCATTAGATTAGAATCAACAAAGTTCACCTTCTATCACAGAAGTTATAAAATATTCATTTTTCCCAGGATTCCCTCAGGTGGTCGACTCAGAGAGACTTTCACCAGCTGGCAGAATCTGAACCGGAGTCCCTGTAGTCCATACTTGGATGGTAATAGAAACGCCAACTCCAGAGCTCTCACGCAGTTTGAGTCCACGTCAAGTCTGAATGACAAGAAAATGAAGGTAAGTAGCACTATTATTATAGGTTATAATGTGTAATAAAATGCAACAATAACTTCAGTAAAATCCTAACATGGAGGTGTTGGACCCTTGTTCTCTCTGATGCAGGACATGGGTCCTGAGTTCATCAGAGTCCTAGATGAGCCCCTGGTCATCTTGGAGCTGCCCGGATCCATTCTGGTGAGTCCTTGGCCAAAAAAAAAAAAAAAAATCCAGAGGAAGCAGACCATTTCTTTGTACTAAAGAGGAACAGCAGTAGGATGACTAGCCAGAAGATGAATTGTGAGATGAAAGCGTGCATTATCAAGCTTTTTAGAAAATGTCATTAAATCAGGTTTATTCCAATATTGAATCATTTACATTTTGCAGTGTTCATCTTTTAATACTCTCTGTCTTTACAGTCAAAGAAAGGAAAATCTTCAGCCACCAACAGAGAGCTCAGCGTGGTGATGCCAAATGGACAGAGTATACTTGTTAAATGTGACGTGAAATCCAGGGGAGGGGACGTCTTTGACATGATCGTGGCTCATTCGAACCTTGTGGAACATTTTTACTTTGGCCTTGCTTTCATTGATGGTAACGCAAGTTTAATTACAGGAAACCCTCACTTCCTCGTATGTTTAATTTTATCATCAAGTCTTCTAAAATCCTTCCCTTTTGTCTTTTTTTCAGATAATGAGTTTTTCTTTGTGGAGAATGATACAAAGATTTCCAGAGTTGCTCCAGACAGCTGGAAGAAAGTGCCTTCAACCACCTTTGTCCTTTTCTTCAGGATCAAATTCGTTGTCAACGATATTACTCTTCTTTTGTGAGTTTTTCTTTTTCTTTTCTTGAGTTGGGGATGGGGTGACTACTTGATCCCAAGAATCTGAGTTTATTTCTGATTTTAGGTAAAGACAGGTCAAGTTTCATCTCATCAAATCTGATGAATTTAACTTTGGCTTCTCAAACATAAATATGAAAAACATAGAATTTTTCATTTGCTCAAACCTGATTTCAGTTATCAATGTTGCCATCATTGTTGGGAATCCATGATTGAACTTTAAGTCAGAGAGCTATGGTCCAGTCTGTAGGGTAACCCCTGGGTCTCACTTGCCGCAGAAGCAAAGCCGTCCCGCTGTAGCAACAGCTTTGATGTTATTCACTGACATCACCACAGCATCATTTAAAGAAGTATTAGACTTTGTGTGAATATCCTGGGGTTTGAAAGGACCTATGTGACTTAAATTTTATCTTTAGAGGGCAAATGCTTGATTCTGAATGGTCCTACCCCTAAGTTCTCACCATCTGTCCCTGGGCAGAACGTCCAGATACAATCTGGGCATGTGTGGACCATGACTGACACTTTTGATTGGATCACAAGTGAGTTATAGCAGGAAAGACTGCACGTCTGCATCTGTGTGCACAAGCGAGTATAACTCCTGCATTAGAAACATCCCAGAATCATCTCTTTGCTCGGTTTCGCCAAGGACGCGTGCCGGATCTATCTGATGCTCAGCCACAGCTTGCTTCAGCTGTGGTGGTTTTTAAAGTGCTTTATCAATAAAGTCGGTGTGGTTTGCTATGGTACAGCTAAGTCCTGTCAGTTTACTGACTGCAGATCAAGTTGGCAGGAAGTTAGTCAAAGGAATGGCATAGTCTGATCGATTTTCAAAACAAGACACTGAAATAACAATCGAGGGACAGAGCGATTCGTGGATTTCCATCACATATGCAGAGAATTTAATTTTTGAAGTCAAAAAGAACATTTTATTTTTATAACAATAAAAGTAAGGATATGGACGGTGAGAAAAACTCTTTAAACAGTAGATTACTGTGAGATTCTTAGTCATCTTAAAAGCTTTTGTGTGAAACTGTAACCCATGGTTACAACGAGGATTGAACCACACCAAGCCTCGGCAGGACCGTCGTGCTTCTGCTCCCAGTGAGACCCAGGCCATAAAGGAGACAGCATTTTCTCATAGTAGGCCAAGATAAGTGGTTGACAGACTCTCCCAGGACAATGGGACAGTTTACCAGTACTTAAATGTGTGGTATCTCCTCCAACAGGCACAAACAGACCCGTCACCAGTATTACCTTCAACTTAGGAGAGACCTTTTAGAAGACAGACTGTCCTGCCATGAAGAGACTGCTCTGTACCTGGGAGGTCTGGCCCTGCAGACAGAGTACGGAGACTGCATGCCTGAGGTTGGATATCAAAATAAAACTTCATAGCTGAGTAACTCACAGTGGTTGGATTTTAAAGGATGTTGAAAATTGATGCATGAGAAATATTGTTCCTTGATCCTGAGAGTGGATCAAGCATCAAATCCTCCCCGATCACTTCAAAAATGTAATTTCCAACTCTGATGACATAAGCAAGAGTCATTTTCTTGGACTTGAGCTCTTTTAGAGCAATAGAAGAACCAGACTGAGTGGCACTCATAACTGGTAGCAGACCGTTGTGGATGTTCATGGAGGTCCTCTCCTGGAGTCTACATTCCTCATGAACCTATTTTGTGCATATATTTCCCTCCTAACACTTTGTTTCCATCTGCCCTCCATCAGTCTGAGCAAACCCAAGTACAGTTCATTAAGAATATGTCGGCTCAATTCTAATGCCAATGATACAACCCTAGCAATTAATGTTGACTCATTGTTGTCATAGGAGACAGTTTTATTACAGGAAAATAGTTAACTAGCAATTTGCTAACTTTGGATGCTAGCTAACATCCAGCACAGCATATACCTTCACTCTGAAATCCATCCACCGCATGGGAAAAAGTGGTCCACAAAACACCACAAGGATGAATTTCACAACTGCCTCCAAGATTAGGGAAGTTCACATAAGTATTAATGATCTTTGAGATGAAGCAGTTAAAAAAAGTGGAAACAAGGTGTAAAACTTTACCACTGTCCTTCATTAAAGCTGGCTCGATTCAACTTGTAAAATGATGTCAAATAAGAGACATTCTGTTGACCAGAGTTTGTAATGTGCTGTGCTCAGGTGTATGGTAGGAACTACTACCGGCCTGATCAGTACGTCTCCAAGAGCGTGATGGAGAAACGTGCCTTGCCTTACATTCATGGGGAGCTGCTGCGACATCATGCCAGCAATGCTCAGATGCTCACAGAAGAGTCGGAGCTTGAATTCCTAAAGGTGACACAAGACTGTTAAATTTGAAGGTTCATGTGTTGGTAAAATGTCTGATTTTCCTTTTTTTTAAAAAATCATTTTGAACATAACTGTTAACCCTTCAGGTGTGTCAGCAGCTGCCTGAGTATGGCGTCTTCTTCCATCGTGTGATGCGGGAGAAAAAGGCTCCAGATGGCGAGATCATCCTTGGGGTGTGCGCCAAAGGCGTCATCGTCTATGAGGTTAAGGACGGCTGCAGATCAACAGCTCAGAATTTCTTCTGGAGGGAGACAGCAACTATCTCCTCAAATGTGAGTGGCCGGTACTGCCAGGCATCGTTTTTCTGTTTCTTTTCACGTCCTAAAGAACATTTGTTTTGTGTTTCTGCAGAAGCATAAGTTTGTCATAGAATGTCGGGGCAGCAAGAAGAAGTACACCTTCATCACCGAGAGGTCCAGGATAGCCAAATACCTGTGTAACCTCTGCTCAGCGCAGCACAAGTTCAACAATGAGATGTATTCCCGTCAGCTGAGCCACAGCCTGGTCTCGGGTGGGTAGCTGCAGCCTCGGTCGCTTCAGCCTGGCTTTAACGCGCAGACATCAGCTCCAGTCTTTGGCGACTCCTCTTCCTCACGGCGGCCGACTGATAAAGACGACTTTTCCGTGTTTGTCTAGAGGACAACATCGTGCAGTATGCAGCGGTGTGCCGCGCCCAGAGCAACCAGCTCAAGTCCCTCTCGTGTTCCGAGACGCCACAAGACGACAGCGGGCTGACCACGCCGCAGGAGGAGTCCTTGACCAAAATGTGTGATGACGTTGCAGCCAGGATCGAGGCCCGCGTGAAACAGCACAGGTGTGTGGTCGCCCTGCAGTTTTCATGAGCGCAGGTCACGTTTGGTGATGCGTTACGTTGCAAGTTGATCCTTAGAGCCGGTGTGTTGGTTTTCAAACCAAACCACAGGTGGAACAGGATCTAAATGCTGTTCTCTTACATCTCCAAGTTGTTGCAACACGTGCAGTTTGATGACGCAACATGGACGCAACATGGACGCAACATGGACAATCTGCTACAGAAAATGTGGATGGAAAGTTTAAAAAACTTTGTAATGCAAATCAGAGCTAAATTAGCTTTAAATTTTGTAATAGCTTTTATTTATATTTAGTTTCAGTTTGTGTGATTATTTCAGTTTATTTTTTGAATTAGTTCCACAAGGGTGTCAGTACTTTTAGTTTAGTTTGGAAAAACTGGTTTGTTTTAGTTTTGTTTTAGTATTTGTGGTACTGATTTACACTTATTGAGAAAAAAGTTGGGGTGAAAGAATCCCATCAACACTGCCATAAAAAAAAACAACAAAAAAAAAACAAAAAACACTGCCATAAAGTACAAAAATCCCTTCTTCCTCCTTCTGAGCAACTAAACTTAGACAAAAAGAATTATTTAGAAATATGAAGCTGCAAACATTAAAAAAAAACAAGGCACAATTCTTTTTCATTTCAGTTTTTTTTGCATTGTTAATATTTGTTTTTACATCGTTTTAGTTTTATAAAAATCTTTAGTTTTTTTCAGTTATTATGATTATTTTTTCAATGTTAATTTCAGTTTTAGTGTTACTTTTCATTAAGTATAGTAACTCTGGAGTCTGGAGTTCCTTTGGTTTTTGTCAACAGTAAGGACGTGAGACGGTTACAGCCGGACAATGGTTCCTAAAAGTCATCAAAAAAATAAATAAATAAAAACAAAAAAGGCTGACTGGAACACAGGCACCTAGTTTCTATCAAAGTCTGCCGTGGCTACCAGCTCCTTCAGATGATCCACAATCCATGAGGAGCTGTAGAGCTGTTGGTGTATGTTTGCATTCACCGACATACAAATATCTTATTTCAGATGTTTCGGTGACGAAATCAAAAATGGCCACTGCTTCTAGCTGACACTGGGTTAATACAAACTGGCCAATGGTTTGCTAAGCTTCTTCGCTAGAGGATGACCGATGAGGAAGTGGTAATGGGTAGCCGCTGGCTAAGCTGTCAATCAAAAGTCTGTGCCCCATAATATAACAACAAGACAAGACAAGAAAGACAACAAGAAAGTCTCAGAGCCCAGAGTAGTTCTGGATGTGAAATCTAGATATGGAGAACAAAACAGCCTGTAAATATGTTTATTTCTACTGCAAAATTGGACACTTTAACATGGAGGTCAGTGGAGATCAACTTAGTTTTGGAGTCAGCCTCCAGTGGTCAGCGGAGGAACTGCAACTTTTGTTACTTCCAGGGTGGCTTCAACTGGGAAGTGAGATTGTTTGCGTTTGGTGAGGAGCAAAGCAGCGACAAACTCAGAGTGTTTCAAAATAAATCAGGAAGTTAAAAAGCCCCAAAATATGATGTTGACTCTTCCTGTCAGATCTCATGCAGTGTAATTTAAAGCACGTGCAAACCCTTTTCTCAGTGTTCCCTTTAACGTGCTTCTTTTTCAGCATGTGCTCCAGCATCCAGCGCAGCAGCACTGGTATGCGCTCCCCATCGTGCTCTCAGAGGAGCGGTTCTGAAGCCCCATCTGGATCTCTGGCAGCCAGAGGTACAAAAACAACCAAGCAGTTTCCGTAGATGATAACCTACATTAGAGAGACGTCATCCAGTGGTTTCCCAAAAGCATTTCACTTTTGAAAATAGCTTAGCGTCCCTTTGCTCTGTTATTTAAGTCCCTAAACATAAGCTGATGTTGCCAGTACTTTGTACAGCTATTCCACTTTTATGTCTCACAGAAACTCCACCTAAACTGGGAGCGTCGTCAGAGAGAGAAGTCATATGTGTTTCCTTAAAGAAAGACCCCAAACTTGGACTAGGCAAGCTGATTTTTCTTTTTTTTTTTTTTTTAATAGAAACACTTTCCCATGTAAATGGAAGGATAAGTCACTCTTTTTGTCCCACCTTTGATTTGTGTTGATGCAGGTATAGTGATGGTGGGAGAGGACACAGTAGGGCGGTATGACTTAGGCATCTTTATTGCGTCCGTTGTACCTGGTGGACCTGCCGATAAGGATGGCCGCATCAGAGCAGGTAGAAATCAAAAAATACTTTCATTATATAACTACTAGTCATTTTGTAGAAAATTTACATACAGCTAAATTAGATGGTCTTTGTCTCTGGAGCTCATCCAGTCTTTCTCTATTAAAATAATGGTTGTAAGCATACGCATCAGAAAAGTTGGAAAAAGGTCAAAATTTACTTTTCTTTTTGGCCCTCTGGGGGCTCACGTGATATTAAAATTACTACGGGACGCCAGGTTTTCACTGTGACCTTTGACCTCAGGTGGCCGTCTCATCTCTTTGAACCACATCAGCCTGGAGGGCGTCACTTTCAGCGAGGCAGCGGAGGTCATGCAGACCAGCCCCGAGGAGGTGCAGCTCATCGTCTCCCAGCCCAAAGGTGCCCCATGTGTAGGTGTGTGGTTACATTGTGTGCAACGATATTGTCTCTGAAGTCCTTTGTACTGTGTTGCTCGAGTGTGATGTTGGCGAGTTGCCTGTTTTACTCTGCGTTTATTCATTCTTGCTTATTGTTGTTTGTATGTCTCCACCACTAGGTGGCAGTGCAGTTTCCTTTCTGCAGCAGGAACTGCTGAGTTTCTTTTTGTTAACTTCCTTAACATAACTTAGAAATGTGAACGGAGAAAATGAAGTATATCTTGTCTGAGTTTGAGAATTAATAACTTTCATTGATGGACGGAGTTATCTATCTCTCCATCCAGCCTGAAAACAAAGAAGAAGCATAAGTGTTAGAGTGAAATACATAAAGAGAAACTAAAAGCTACCAGGCAGATCACATCTGTTGCAGTCTGAATCAGGTCAAGCCCAACGATGCTTCTGGGTCAAACCATCAATGTACGTGCACCATGGTGGGGAACTCTTCATCATAATGTCTCCCGTAGTCCTACAGGAACCTGCCTAGAAATGTTACTACATGTTGGGTTGATCCTAATGGATGAAGCATTAAATCGCTTGACCCATTAGTTTTTGTAGAGATGCTTTGAAGCCTCCTTTTTTTAAAAACTTTACTTTATTGCCTGGGAAGTTTACAGGAACAAGCCCACCACGTGTCAATCAAAGTTAGCTGTGGCTACCATTTCCTTCAGCTAACCCCCGCTGAAATAGCTGCAGAACTGCCGGGATATACCATTTCACGTGTTGATTGAATGGCAGCATAAAGAAACTACTGCTGCGTTTAACCGCTGGGTTTGTACAAACTGCCGATTGCTTCAGTAAGCATGGTAGCATGACGATTATGGATGAGGAAGTGATAACGGCTAGCCATTGGCTGAGCAGACTGTCATGTATTGCTTGATATAAATTATGCCGATGTCGTGTCAACAACCCCCAAGTTCTCATGGATGTGAAATCAAATGATTAACGGTTTTTCGAACCAGGCTGTAAATGTTTAATCTCTTTTAACAGCAGAGTCAACGGCGATTGACTCGCTTTAGCAGCCAACCTAGGAACTGCAATGAATCTTAGCTTCAATCATGAACCTCAGCCCAGAAGTTAGACGGTTGGCGCTTGGTTGATGCTAAGAATCAGACTTTCTAGCCTGATGTGATCCCAGAAGTAGCAAAATGTGTGGTTCCTTTACTGACTACTAGGCTTCAGGAACCAGTCGTCATTGTCACTGAACTTCATGCTAAATTGTCTAAGTTCACAATAGGAATAAACATATTTAAAGTTTGGTACATAAAGATGGTTTTGGTATCTATAGCCAGTTTTACATTCATGACCACGGTACATAGAGGGAATTTTCATGGAGCTCTTCTGGTAAAATTATATAAAGACACAAATGTATGCATAGATAGGGGCACTTTGTTTCCTTTTTTTATTTGAGTGACAGCTGCATTAGGGTCTATGGTGGTAATGCCCAGCTGTTCTAACTTTAGATACTTACCACTTAGCACTTTCGGTTAACTGAATCTGTGATATTATGAATAAAGGCCTAACCAAACATAATCATTGTTATTTTAAAAATATTATGGCTTGTTGTGCTGATGAACTAACAAACTGGTTCAACCTGCTTTGGGATGCACTGAAAGGGTTTAAGGATGAAGCTTAGGAAAGCAGCAGGTGGCAACATTCACAGCCAGTACCAATGCTTAAAAACTGCTAAATGAGCTAACTCTGCCTCAGCCTCTGCACGGCTGGCTTCTGTCGCCATGCCACTGGAATAAGAAAAAAAAATACATTTAGTGATATATAACTGCCCTTGAAGATGTTTCAGTTTTTGTGCCTCAACACAATCCTGAACACCTTCATATCACACATAAACCTATGTACACAAAACACTGATACTCCTGCTTTAAAGACTAGTTGCTTCGGCATAAGAGTAATTTTCAGAACATTGTGTAAACTTGTACGGTCTCTGTTGCTGAGCTGACCCAGTTTTTACGTGAACCTCAGGGACTCCGTCTGGGCGAAGCAGGCATAAAATCACTGTACAAACACAAAATAAACCAGTTTCTGACATTTGCTGCACCTGAGTGTGTGAACCTCCCTCTGCAGAGTAGTTTCACACTCTTTCTACTCAGTCTGGGACGGAACCAAGTCTTTTAGTATTACGGCCACCCCCCTCATGCAACAGTCTGGATGCTGACATAAGCTTCAAACACAATAATAGAACCCATTATTTTTTTTCCCCCACAGTTCCCCTCAGTCCCAACAGCGTTCGCTCCCCTGTGTTAAGAAAATACGAGTCCCAGTCTACGCTGATGATGGACGGGCGATCAAGAGACAACAGCCTTGACGAGATCGTTTCAGACATGATGACACCAAAGACCAGCAACAGGCTGCACGTCCCCCGCGAAGTACGGGTCCCTGGGACACAGGTAGAGTAGCTGTTTAACCCCTGTGGTCATTGAGGCTATGTTACTGTGGTTGCCTCTACAAGCCCACAGCATGAGGCAGGACGACGGGCTGAAGAAAAGACAGAGTATTAATGTTTCTGCTGGTCTCAGGACGGCTGCCCTCTGTCTCCCTCTCTGAACTGTGTGGGGCCAGAGGAGATCACTGTGGAGCTCAGGAAGATATCAGGAAGTCTGGGCATCAGCATCTCTGTGAGTTGAAGACTTTTTTCTTGTAAATGCTTGGTCCTGAGATGGCAAGTTTTAAATCCTGGCTTTGTTATCAGCTTGCAAAAACCTGCATCTGTCCAGCTAGAGTGAATTTGATTTTAGCATCTGAGGTTTGACAGAATCACAGAGAGACAGCAAGAGTTACTTTTCTCACCCTGATCAATATCTGATCACTGACCAAAAAAAGAGACCCTCTCCATTTACATTATGAAAACCTAAAATAAAGATGAAACCTCAAACCTATTTTGTGTAACCCCGACGAGGCCGATATGAAGGACCTGTAATTGTTCAGTGATGCATGGATAAATAATTGAATGTTTAGATAATAGTGTCGAGCTTATTATAACAACTTAATCGGTTGTTGAGTAGGTTGTTCTGCTGGATGAATGCAGTAGACTGCAGTGAAAGTAATTAACAATTCAATTGTTCAGGGTGGCATGAACACTAACCTTCCTAATGGAGGGGTCTACATCAAGAGCCTTGTCCCAGGAGGGGCTGCTGAGAGAGACGGACGTTTACATACAGGTATTTCACATGTCCGTAGTTTGGTGTCAAATATTATAGTATTACTGCCTAAGTGTATCACAAATTTGTGAAACCTTTCAGTTTCCAGATGGGTGCAGTGTACAGCTGCAGATCAACATCTGTTTCATTTGAAGGATTTTTTTGATTATTTTTAGGAACCAAAGTAACTTTAGACTCTGGTGCTTTACAGCGCTGCGTCATACATAAACCATGACGCTCAACAACAGCTTCAAGATTAAGCCAAAGCTGACCGTAGTAAAAGAAAAAGAAGCTGCATTTCAGTCTGTCGTGATAACAGCTGGCTGTCATTGTTTTAGTGACCTTGGTGAGCTTTACCGCCGACCCACTCCCCAGGTCGACCTGGACCCTTCCAGATTAAATAACTTTACCTGGACTTTTACCAGAACCTACTTCTAATGGACCCCGGACCAGGGTGTGCTCAGTGAGCTGAGCATCGCCTAGTCAAGAGTCCCAGTCGTTGTCTTTTGACAGTCGCAAATAATTTAAAAATCAAGAAAAACTCTTTTGAGGTGAAAGAACTGAATCATTTTCTGAAACGATCCGTTTATTTCACGGTTCAATAGAGAACGTGGAGGTTAACAACAGACCTCCTAAAAAGACTCAGAAGTCATTTAAATCCTGATTTCATCTTCAACAACCAACCAGGAAACTTCCAAAATATCAAAATTTATAAGAGGAGTCGAGAAACCCTGTGCTGAATCGTGAACCAGTCAGCTGTATTTTAGCTCTGATGTAGTTGGAGTCTGCAGTGAAGTACTGAATGGTTTGGAAAACGACTCTTTTAAACAAATCTCTGAAAAATCTGCCAAAAATAATCATGTTCATTGGGAAGGAAGTATGGCTCGAATATTAAGCAGCACATGGAGACTGTAAGGGAAAGAGCAATAAGAGAGACAGTGGTGGTTTTTGAAGAGTTTTTAAAATGAATATGATTGTTTTGATCTTATTTACAGGCGACAGACTTCTGGAAGTGGATGGGATTAACTTCCATGGATTCACCTACCAGCAAGCTGTGGACTGCCTGAGTAAAACTGGCGAGGTAAATCACATCATGAGAGGAATGTACCTGTAGTTGTAGCTGATGTTAGTACTTGTAGAGTTGTAAATAGTAAAGCTGAAAACCGCTACATGACCAGTTTAGTGAAAGTTGATGCACACATGTTGCATTTTAACCAGAAGGTCACTGGATCGATCCACAGCAGAAACCCAGCCACTAAACCGTTGCAAGCCAGTTTTCTAAAAGTGCCAATCCTAAACTGGGATAAATGGGGCGGTTCTGTTTGGAACAAGACAACATTTAGCTCAAAACTGTGATGTGGACCTTCTCTTTTCATTAAATATGTTTGAGGATTTGAAATTTTCCACAATTTTTGTTGGGGTGATGGTGGATCCCGAAGTCAGACCATTTGAGAACCACTGGTCTGGACTGTATAACAATCCATGTTCATTTTTTACAGTGCAAGTTCCCATCTTTTTTTTGTTTTGTTTTTCTGACCGGCTCCTCTCCCCTCTTCCAGGTGGTCTACTTTGTTGTGGAGCGGGAATCCGTCAGCTTACCCAAAGTTTCTGTCAGCGCCGACACCAGCAGCAGCATATCCAGCCAGAGCCTCAGTCCAGCTGCCCGGCATCCCAGACTCAACAGCTGCTCGACCGCCAGTAATTCTCCAAGCACGACGTCCGACCGAGCCAGAGAATACAGCTTCGTCACTGATGGTACAACACGTCCGCTCATGCTTACACCAGTGAACTTAAATACACAAATTATATTAATCTAGGTGCCTCAGAAATGAAACTTTTCCTCACAAATTTTAAAGTGCATTAGTAAAAGTTCATATTGCACTAGTGAAAATGATTCTTACTGCCTTTGAGCTTCTTTATCTGACTCAGCAGAAAGGTTAGTTTACATGCCTGAAGGTGAACATTCACACATTTCCCTCTCAAACTTTGTTTTGATCTGCTCTTCTGACGTTCACCTCAATCTTCTTAACTCTCCTGGATTCCCTTATCCTTGACCTTCAATGGCCTTTAATTCCCACTTAGCTCTGTGTAGACATGTTTTATAGTTTATTTCATGTGGTATTACTAAGTTTACCCAGAGCGAAGGGATTGAACCTCCATCCATCCATGATGTATCCCCTCTTTTCCAGAGTCTGCCGGAGCCTCTTGCTTTCTCTGAGTTAAGGGCAGGGGTTCATCCGGGACAGGTCACCAGTCCATCACACCGCCACACACCCTCACACTGACTCCTAAGGTTAATTTATAATCACCTATTAGCCTAACGTGGATGTTCATTTTTGCACTGTGGTAGGAAACCAAAGAACCCGGAGAAATCCACAGTCAGAACATACAAACTCCCCACAGAAAGACCCTGACCGGGGTGTGGGGGTTGAGGGTGGGGGGGTGTTCCTAGTTGTTTTGGGCCTCATTAATACCATGAAGTTGTGCTATAACAGCATTTTATCATTATGCACTAATGCATTACATAAAGGCTTTGCCTTCATCCTCTGTTGCCTATTTTTGCAACAGCGGTAGCAGCAATGGCAATAATTTGTCAAAGACTAAAGATGTTTTTGTCCATTTTCTTCAAAGTTGAGATTTTCTTTGTCATTGTTTTGTAGAGATATCATACAGGACGAGATGTGGAGAGTTACGGAGAGAAAACTATAGGAGAGTTATGCTCATAAAAAAAAACAAAGAAAAATACATTCAATGAAAATATCGGAGTCTAAGCAGGGAGGCCCAGACTTCCCTCTCCCCGGCCACTTCATCCAGCTCTTCTAGGGGGGAATCCCGAGGTATTCAGCCGAGAGACATAGTTTCTCCAGTGTCTCCTGGGTCCTCCCTGGGGTCTCCTCCCAGTGGGACATACCCAGAAAACCTCACCAGGGAGGCATTCAGGAGACATCCTCAGCTGATAGCCAAGCCACCTCCTCTGGCTCCTCTCGATGCGGAGGAGCAGTGACTCTACTCTGAGCCCCCCCGGATGACCGAGCTTCTCTCCCTATCTCTGAGGGAGAGCCCAGACACAGAGGAAACTCATTTCTGCCGCTTATATCCGGGATCTTGTTCTTTCTGTCACGACCCACAGTTCGTGACGTAGGTGAGGGTAGGAACGTAGACCGACAGGTAAATCAAGAGCTTCACCTTTCAGCTCAGCTCCTTCTTCACCACAACAGACGCATGTAGAGTCCATATCACTGTGGATGGTGTACCGGTCCGTCTATCAATCGCCCGCTCCATTCTTCCCTCACTCGTGAACAAGACCCCGACATACTTGAACTCCTCCACTTAGATCTGATCCCCGACCCAGAGAGGGCACTCCACCCTTTTCCGACTGAGGACCATGGTCTCGGATTTAGAGGTGCTGATTCTCATCCCAGCTTCACATTCAGCCGCAAACCACTCCAGTGACAGTTGAAGGTCCTGGAGTGATGAAGTCAGCAGAACCACATCATCTGCAAAAAAGCAGAGATCTGATTCTGAGGTCACCAGAATAGGGTCTCTGGTGACCTCAGAGGTTTATATAGCTTAAAAAAAAAGATGTAATGAGAAAGTAAATAACTGTCTCTTCAAGTAGTAACATACATAATAAGGTGTGTGCTCAAATTACTGTGAAACTTGTGAGGTTTTAGTTATTTCAGATGGTGAAAAGCCTCGTCATCAAAAGTGTGCCTTTAGCATCGCTAATGTTTGTGTAATTATTCTCTCCACCAGCAGGGGGAGACACAAATATGGCAATTCAGGGCTAAAGAATCCAAGACAAAATACTACATCATTTAAATGTTGTTTCAATGTATTAATTAATTCAACAGGAAGCACATAAATAATGAAATTAAAATGATAAGCTGTATTCACTCTCCTCCCTCCTCTTCCTGTCTTTCATATTTGCCACTTCTTTCCCAACTGCGTTAATACATGTCCTTGTTTCGCCTCATCAGTGTCTCTTACCGTCTCTATCCTTCAAACCCCAAGAAAACACCCAGGAAGTGACTCTGACCAAGAACGCCAGCGGCCTGGGTTTCAGCTTCCTCATGTGTGAGCTGGACCCACCAACGCGGGACTTCAGCAGCCTGATCCGGATAAAGGAGCTTTTTCCCGGGCAGCCCGCAGAGCAGAGCGGCAAAATCCAGGCGGGAGACGTCCTGTTAGCCATCAACGGCCTGTCACTCAAGGACCTGTCCTATCCAGTATGGGCAGAATTAAGTTTGCTCATTTCTGTCTCCTAACGCCATCGATAATCTCATAACAAGCTGATGAAACATCACATGTTCCATCCATCTCTTAAATGAGGCCTATTATGCTGTTAAATGATTACATATAATTACTGCAGAATTGATTAGAGCTGCATTAGTTTTCTATAGATAGAACTGATTGAATTTACCGTGGATGCTTGAATAGAGATTGTGTTTCTCTTTTGTTTGAACCCTTCTGCCCAGTCAGCATTTGTAGGTGGGGCCCATTTAAGATATAAATGAGCTGAAAAAGGGGGCTCTGGCCACATACTAGCCACATGTAAACTGGTGACTGTGGTTTGTTTATGTGGTTGGGACTCAGAGAGACTCCCACTTTGGAACTCAAGGAAACATTAGGGGCCCATTTTTCAGCACTTTTATATCTAAGATGAGCCCCACACAGCTGGATGGATGGGTTTGATAGTTTTTCCCCTGAATAACTGTTTTTTTGTGACTTTTCCCATCATGGATATATATTTATCTTTATAAAGGTCCTTCACATGCACTTTTACGTGTACCAGTGATACCTACGTTAACTCCTGCCATCTTTTTTTTTTTTAATCTGTAGAAGGTGATAAAGCTGTTCAAGACTTCACCACCTGAAGTGCAACTGACTCTCTGCCGTCCTGCACCAGGTACACACACACACACACACACATTTTAACAAATGTTAAAGTGTGCACGGACTTCGCTCACTTGCGGTTTCTGCAGGGAGTCTTCCCTCCATGGACCAGTTCTCCGGCACATGAGCGATCTCCCAGAGTCCTGCAGTGCCAGACATTCGGAAGCAACCGCCTGCTTTCTGATAAAGCAGGAAGTGGCGATGGAGACGGACGGGAGCATGGCTGATAAAACTGGTTTGATCAGCCGATCTTATCGACGGCGCCCAGCACATCAGAAGAAAAAGGTCAGCAACGCTTCGCAAAGTCATCCCACAAGATCTGATAGGAGACATCGTGACCCCTTTCATAAAGAGCCCATGAGAGTTTCATCACATCTGATTCTGTTGTCGCTCTTTATCGCTGTCACACAGATACTTGGAAGAGCGTAAGAGGTGTTTGGTGCTCCAGAATCACAGCCTCCAAATACTAACAATAAATATACACATCACAGAAGTCTTGTGACAATAAAGTACAGGTACGTAAAAACACATGTGGACAATAACAGTCTTTGTGATTTTTTTTTTTTTTTTGCGAATGTGACCCCTTCATGTCAAATAAAGCTGATTTAAAAAGTCTGTAGCTGTATATAAAGTATTGATGACACTTGGCAGCTATTTGACTGGAGCTGCCAATGAGAAGTCCAAGGAGAAGTGAAGTAGGACATCATTAGGCTAAAACAACAACAAAAAAAATTCCTTGTTGAAAAAAAACCTCCTTAAGCATGGTGGAGGGAGTGTTATGGTATCCTCGTGCTACTTCTATGGTTGATAGAAGACAGGGCTGCAGTGAAGACCTGGAGGAGCATCTCCACGGGGGAAACTCAGAAGTTGGTGTTGTCCATGGGCTTCAGCGTTCAGGAAGTCACTGACTGCAAATAATTCCTAAACTAAAATGCCATGTTACTGTGAAACCGTTCAAATTAAAGCTGCTAGTCAACGATTTGATCGCATCTTAAATGTTTTATATTAAATTTATTGTGTTGGTGTATAAAGAAAGCGTCAAAAAACACTTTTGTAAATCTTAAATTTTTCAGTTCTATCTAATAATTACCATGTTTCTTGTTTAACCTGTGGCATATGAGGAAGACAAAGATGACAATGGGGAACAAAAAGGTTGGAAGCCAAATATGGATGATTGAACAGAATACCTCGATTATCTGTGAGTTGTATAATGATGCCGTTTATGGTAACAGTTCCAGATGTCTCCATTTCTGCTTGTATGGACACACAATTTCCTTAGTCCTCATTTTAGTGGAAAGAAAATTCACATCTCACCGCCAAAAATACTGCAAAAACAAACCTTCATGCTTTAAACTAGAAAAAGTTTAAATACAATGGAAACAGCAATATTTGTGCAGCTGTAAACAAGCCCAAGCTTGTAGGTTCATATTTCTTATGTCCAGAAGGTGGCAGCATTTCCCAACATGTGCCAACGCCCTCCTTCACAGAACAGTGACGCTCAAATTAGCAGCATTTTTAACAAAGTCTGAAAGAAACTAATGATGTGACGGTTTTTCCTTCTCCACAGGAATGATGTGAAAGGCCTCAAGAGAAGAAAAAGATGAGGAAAATTACTTAAAATAACTGTTTGTATTTCATTAAAGGGAAAGTAACCATCAAACTTTTCTGGTTTTTTGCGTCTTCATCCTCTAATTGGGCTCACATTATGTTCCCAAACTCTCATTTTCTCACCAAAACAAAAGCCATTAAACTGAACCTGACCTGAATATGGATGATCTGTTCCCAAACACCCATTTAGTATGAAGACAGATCACGCAGCACGTACACACCGACACACACATCTCTGGGTGAGGAGCCAGCAGTGGCCCCTCGTAAATAAGGGTTCCTGTATTTTCGGTGAAACTCTGCAGTGCATCTGGATCCCATCAGAGCGTGTGTTTCCTTTGCAAATGATCCCAAATGTTTCTAATTATGCCAGTGGAGTCGGCACGAGGCGGCTCGAAGGCGTCCGCGCTTTGCCGTGACGGACACCGGTGCACCGTCCTCTGTTCATTCATGAGCAGAGCGGGAGATGGACGGCTTGGTCCTGACCTCTGCAGCTTCTCCTCAGGTCACTGCTCAAGGTGATGAGTGAAGGATGCAGCAGAGATGGATTCTCGCTCTTCCAAATGATTTCCAACCTGCTTAACATATAAATCCCACACGGCAGACGAGACAGGTCTGGATCCGGGCCGTTTCCACTCTTAAACTGATTCCTGAAAATGTCAGACCCGTGCCACGTTTTATGGGACTAAAGTGTTTGTTTGTGAGGCTGAGGATGACCTTTTACACAATTTAGCATACAAACTACAAATTTAACTGCTGTGGTTAAAAAATTCATTAAACACTAGCATAATTGTTTACTGCCAGTTGAAGAAGTTCAAGAAAAAGCTTTTTTTTTGTAAACAAACAGTAGCAACTATCCATTTACTGTGTTTTATTGGTGAGAAAGTTACAAGCTTCTGAAGGAGCGTATTTGAGACACTGAAAATAATTTCCTTTAAATTTTTTATGGGACAGGTTTTTAGAAATTCCGTGAAGATGAGTTGTACCCTTTATTTTTATTTAAATTTTAAGCCTTAGTAAGGGGTTGCATGACTTAAGAACGCCTCAGTTCTCGCCAGTATTTTAGCATCTTTTACCTTTGGGTTTTTTATGTCGCACAAATGTTTTACTGCTTCTGAAATGACATCTGAAACGTGAACTCTAGGCGCTGTGCTGGGAACTGTCGTTGCTCAGCTCATCGATGAGTAGTGGTCCAGTTAGTCGACCAGGAAGGGTCCTGAAACGATCCGAGGTGAAAGTCGCTCGATCGGAGGACTCAGCCAATGGAAGAGGTGGAAGCTGATGAGCTGGAGGCCGTCCAGCTGATGTCCTCTGATCAGCTCTGGCCAGCACTTTCCAAACAAGAGCTTCCAGGCCAATCCAAAACCAGTCACGGCAGTCTCTTAGCACACCTAACAGCCCAGCAGGACCCACTGTCTCGAAAATGAAAATGATGTTGGGGTTTTGCTCTTTTTTCCTTTTGGTTCACTTCTGTGTTTCTGATGTAAACCTCCTTCATCCATCCTTCATTCAACTTCCTTAAAGTTATTTCTTTCATTGCAGGGACATCCACCCCTACATATTCAAGCCTTAACCAGATCCAAACTATGAAAGTGGTCAACCACAGAAACAGGAAGATTCCACACCAGCGTTAGTTATGAGACATTATAGAAGCGATATATCTTAACACTGAACCTGATGGACACGGTGCTGACCAGCGTGAGTGCTATGATGCTGTGGTGATTGGTCTGGATATGTGAAATTAACCAAAATGTGGCCAGAGAGAAATAAATAAATAAATAAATACTGACTTAAAGAAGACATTCCCTTATTTACCCCACTTCCTTTAAAAACCTAACACAACTGTCCAACATCTGAAAGAAATGCTCTGGTAACAACACCACAGGGATTCAATACAATGCCCTCTGTTAAAGGGGCATGCTCTTATGAATTTTTACTTACTTATCTAAGATCCTGTAATGATGGATTTTTACTTTAATATCATTTTGAGCTAAAAAAAAAGAGAAATTCGATGCAAGACAAACAAGGTGTTTCTAAATCTTGCAAAGTTCACAGTGCACACATGTAGTTCAGGACTTTAAATATGTCCATCCATCCATCCATCCATTTTCTATACCTGCTGAATCCGTCTACAGGGTCACGGGGGTCCAGCTGGTCAGGTCACCAGTCCATCGGAGGGCCTCATATATAGACAAACACACTCACATTCACACCTACAGGCAATTTAGAGTTCTCAAACATTAATAATTAACAATGAAATTTAGATTTCAGATTCAGGCTTTTGTTTTCATGCAAGGAAAGAGAACATGGAGTGACAATGTATCTCTAACTACACAGTGTGTGCAGCACATTCAGAGAAATTAACCATAAAAAGGGAGCGGTGACGCCATTTGGCAGGCCATGAAGACCCCTCTCTACATCATAAGGCATTGTGCACGATTCACATTTTCCACTGAAGCCACGATGACGCACGGCTCCATCCAGAAGCTGCAGTGAATGCTGGGAGATTGCCCGAGCTCGGCTGTTCTCCTTCAACTTAGCTGTCGTCCCGTCGCTGAGCGGTTCCCCCAATTAAAGTCATTACGGTAATGTGTAAAGTGGACTGTGGCGGTTGAAGGTGTGCTGCGTTGGTTTTCAGAGCCGCTTCAAACCCATCACCACGGCTACGGCGCTCAGCATCCTCTGACGGAAAATGCCCTCCGGCTCTGCCCGAAACATAAAGGGGAACTTCATCAAAGTGGAGTTGCTGAAAAGGATATTATAATTAAATCCTGAGCAAGGCGGGTAAATATTTATACATGACGACATTGTAATTGCTCACTTTAATAGACCTGTTGACCAAAGAACTCCACGTTTCTGTGGAGCTGAAAAGACAAAGGAGACTGAGGTAACTGAAGGGGCGTCGGTGAAAAGGAGGCAGTCGAAAGGGAATAAAAGTTCAATAATTTAACCAGACGAATCGAGGGTGAAGGAACTGAGCTGCCGTGTGTTCGTACGTGCACACGCACGGGCTTTCAGGGAAAATGAGCGAATCGAGAGGAAACAGTGGGGTTGCTCAGCTCGCCCCTAATGTGTCAACGCCGTTGAGTGGGAGGTCGCCTGAGGGAGACGCTGCCCGAAACACGAGGGAGAAATTCAGCGGCTCTTTCAACGGAAATCCTCATCATCCATCTGCACAGCTTCAGGAAAGCAAAACAACCGGACCAGAAGACGGCTGGGCCCGAGCCGGAGCCGCGGTCGGCGCCGTCCACCAGGCGGAGAGGATGGTGAAAGGTTTATTCATTTTAATGATGGGAATGTGTCAGAGCTGAGAAGGGAGGCGTACAGTATTCAAATATTATTTCATCTTAGTCAGGAGCTGATAAGGTTCCTGATTGATGACAAAAGCCTTGGTGATTACTATCAGACTCCTGCTCTCCATCAGATAAATATTATTTCCACCTGGTGGGACTTTTAGAAACATGACCAGATCTGGTTTCACACAGTGTAACTCTGCATTTAACCGAATACTTGGCTGAAGAACGAAAAGAAAGACAGCTTATACCATCAAAACAATAAAAAAAAAACAGTTTCATGCAATGAAAAACAAAGCTAAAAAGTAAAGTAAAATTTCCCAATGCATTCATAAAGATGCAACAAATAATAATCAGAAAACTGTTAAAGACAAAATTGGGCGTGTTTTTAATTTCAATGTATAAGGAACACTTAACAAAATTAGGTATTAAAGGGCTATTTCCCTTTTTTTTGTTGTTGTTGCCTGTAACAACAATGTATGTCATCTTGTCATCGCTGGTCTTAGTATCAGTCTGATACATTCTCAGACAAACACCACCATACAACTTTGTTCACCTTGCCATCATTTAATATATTAAAAATTAAATGGAAAAAAATCATTTACACTAAGTATCCCCTGATTACTTCCACAGGGTTTAAGAGAGTGGGCTGCAGCAAGGCGCTGAACATCAGCTCTTACTGAACTGATCATCAGGTCTGAAGACTTTTATTTCAGCAAATATTTTCAGTTTGCTGGTCTGGAGCAATCAAACGTATGTTAACATAAAGCTAAAAGGGAAAAACATAAGCTAGAGATGTAACTGGTATTAGAGAAGCAGTTCCTCTTGATCTGGAAAGACTTATAAAACTATTTCCAAATGGTTTAGAGTTCAACATTTAACAGTGAGAACAATTATTCACAAGTGGAAAGCATAAAAGGGGGCAGCACGGTGGCTTAGTGGTCTGCACTGTTGCCTCACAGCAAGAAGGTTCCTGGTTGGGTTCCTGGATCAGACATGAGTCTTTCTGTGTGGAGTTTGCATGTTCTCCTCTCCGGATACTCTGACTTCCTCCCACAGTCCAAAAACATGTTATTTAGGTTGACTGACTGTCCGTAGGTGTGAGTATGTATGTGAATGGCTGTTTGTCTCTCCTGTGATGGACTGGCGACCTGTCCAGGTGTACCCCTGCCTATCACCTGTAATGAGCTGGGATAGGCTCCAGCAGACCCACATGACCCTGTACAGAAACCAACAGGTATAGAAGATGGATGGATCTGTTGCCAACCTTCCTGGGAATGGGTATTCCAGCAAAAATATCCCAGAATCAAACTGTGCACCGCTCAAAGAAACACAAAAAAACACCCGTAGTTACATCCCAGTGAGCATGTTAAATGTTAAAGATTATGACCATACAGTTAATAAAACAACATAGAAATACAGCTGATGTTTGTAAAACTGCATCCAAACAAACCACGAGACGTCTGGAGGAAAGTCCTGCAGACAGATGAGTTCTCTGGCCTCGGTCCCCAGAACCAATTTTAATAAAAAACCAAAAAGTATTTCATCACAAACTCCTCATAGCCACTGTGAAATACGGTGGTGGAGGGGTGATGATTCGGGATTGTTTGATCCGATGACCACAAGGGTCCTGTGGCCGCCAACCATGAGGTCACTTGATTTATTTTTGGCTTCATTTTTGATGAAAAATTTATAGTATGGTTAAAAAAAAGTTATATATCATTGTTCGTCTGCGGTTGTATTCGTTTAAATCTGAGACACACTAAGACCAGATCATTTCATTATGGTTTTACACAAAGACAAGATTAAAAGGAAGGGGTACTGACCTTTGCACCTGACTGCAATTTGTAGCGTAGTTTTCCTCTATTTCTGCACATTTAGGCTTGTAGATTGCACAAAATTAATTTAATATGTTATTCTAGCCTAACCCTCTTAGACAAATACCCACAATTACCCTTTGCATTCAGTCAGATCCTGTCGACCCAGAGGATCAGGGCGATCAGTCAGTATTCTTGGGCTTTTCTCTTTTTTTTTCCAAATGCCATGAACCAGGCTTTTCAAACCTCACTCAGCACCTTCACCCAGAAGAAAACCATCTGTTCAAAAGATCAAACAGCCAAAAAAGAAAGAGGCTGGACCAGAGGAGAGACCGGGGCCCGATGTGTCGGCTTCGAGGCCAAAACTCTGGTTGTGAACTTACCGTGAGGGAGGAGTGGTACCAGTGCGACAAATGTGGACAGAAGGGCGATCAGGTTTTAATTTACCAAATCCCGTTACAGCGATGATAAGACCAGAAGGATGAGGTACAGTATGATGAATTAACTCTGGTTTTCCAGATGCCTTAATGAGGCTTACATACGTGGAAGGCCCGTCGCCAAAATCTCAAATCACACTAAAATCTGTCACTGCTTTCAATTAAGTGAGATTAAAAAGAGAGTCTGAAATGCATATTTACATTGGTAAAACGTATCAGTTGAGGTAAATTTGCTGTTTGAAAAAAAGGAAAATACAGCTGATTTATTCTAATGAAAGAGAAAATGGTGGTATTTGAATTCATCTGCATGTTACATTTTTACATTTTGCCTCAAGGAAAAGTTTAATAAATGACATAAACACACAGCAGGAAATGTGCCTGTTAAAGTGACATCCACGCGAGACTGGGAAGTAAATCAGCTGAGGTATATCAACGAAATGCTCCCAGTTGCTTTCCTCATCACATTGTTTCGAATCGCCATGACGATTTACGCTACCTGGCCAAGTGTGGTGGGATGGAAGCAGCTGAAAAAACACTTTTGCTTCATGTTATAGCTCACTGACAGGCCACTAAAAGAAAAAAAAAAAACATTTATTACTTATTGGATTAAATATAAGGAAGGCTAGCTCTCTATGTTTTGTTGATTTATTTTTCAAATATCAGGCAGGACATTGTTCAGAAATAACTTACCCTACCTTTAAGAAACAGATTCAAAAACACCACGGAGTTACACGTTTGAACATGCCACCAAGATGTTCAGTCCATTTAATCTTACAAACTCACACACAGATAAACCAAACCTGCCACGTGACATCCACAGCGGGTGAAATTAATGTTAATAAAACTCTGGGACGAGATAAAACCCCACTCAGCCTGACTAGAACTTCCTTTGACAGGTCAGGCTGAGGATGAGAGAGTTGGGTCTTCTCAGGAAACGGAGACCTCGGCGCGGTCTCGGCCTGGCCGGCTGGGGAATTAACCGGTTGCATTAACAGAGTAAATGTGCTGTTGAATGAGGTATGCACCATTGCAACTTTATGGTTTGAATCCTGATGTGGTACCGCGTAGAAATGCGTGAGAAAAGGAGACGGGGAAAATAAATCAAGATGAGGGCTGTTGTTTTACAGTAGAAAGAAGCAAACCGTACGGTCTGCACACATGCCACATGAGGGAAAACTCAAACATGATTACAAAAGACTCCGGTATATAAGAAATTATCTTTGCCGTCTTTGGTGATCAGTTTTATTGTATTGTGAAAATAAACAAGATGCAAGAAACATGCTCAAAAGTTGGGGAAAAAGCATGTTTACCATTGTTTTAGTTGATCATTTCTATTAATTACACAATTGTGATAATAGCTTTATCTTTGTTAAATACAACTTCCAGTTACATTTCTGGACTCAGTGACAGACTCTGTTTATAATAATTGTAATGTGATCAATCACATGGAATAATCATGGCATTCTTTAAGTTGCCATGGTGACGTGAGGACGTCTGCTGCAGTGCCTGCAGAGGTTTGTAGGTAGGATGTATACAGGTATTTTCTTCCTTTGGTCTATATGTGCCAAGGTTTCCACAGACTCTTTGAATCTTTTCCCAATATCATGCCCTGTGAATGTTAACGTTTTTATTTAGTTCCGTTTATAATTCTTTACAGAATTTGGCAACAAGCTGTGAGGTGATCCATCTTTTCTCATGTCTTTATTAGATGCTGCTTTTTACGCCCAATCACGACCACCTCACCTGCCACAGATCCATCCAAATCACTGCACAATTTTCCAGAACATTTGTAAATTCTATGAACTTTTCTGTTTTTATTTCCCTATCCCTGTTCTTACAAGTGTTGGTGGTATTAAATTATTGGTCAAGTACTTGGTTCAATTATGTACAATCCAAAAACTAATTTCAAAACTTGTTTCAAGAAAATTAGTCCCACTTTTGTTTGCTGATTAGACTGTTTTGCTGGTTTTAAGAATTCTAGTTCAGGATTTTGTTCTATCCAACTTCTAGTTATTTTTCCTTAATATAAAAGAGAATTTGACTAGATTTAGGATTATTTAGCTTATCTCTAAAAGAAAAAAGAAGTAAAACAATTGTCTGTTAAATAGTACAGTAGTTCAAACAAGTAAACATAAGCCCGTTTCCACTAAGTGGTTCAGTATTGTACATACAAAGAAGCAAAAGTCAAGCAGAACAAAAACGACCTGCTGGATGACCTCCATTGTTCTTGTTTGTAGGGTCACGATGCTATGCTAGGTATTTGATCTAAATCCTGGTTGCCCACTGGCGGTCCGACTTTCAGTGGGAACACTCACCTGAATTGCCTGGACCATTCTAACCGTACCAAACCACACCAGCCTGGACCGAACCACTCAGTGGAAACAGGCCTATGGTTGAAATTCAAGTATTTGTTGCATTTTAAAAAACATATTTATTCTGTAGTGAGTGTATTTGGTTGTCTTTGTATGTGGCCCAGCGATGGCAGGGTGTACCCCTGCCTCTCGCCTGAAATGGGCTGGGATTGGGTCTAGCAGATTCCTGTGACCCAGCAGATGGATTCATCAGGTATAGAAAATGGATGGATGGATGGATGGATATTTATTCTGTACTAACTAATGCACTATCCATGTTCAGAGTTTATGTAAAAATCGAACAAAACACAACTTCAGGTTTACATCCAGCTGAAATAGACAAAAATGTGCCTATAAGTAAAGTTAAAGCATTAGTAAATGGAGGGTTTTACAGTTCAGAAGTGGAGTTAAGCCCTGTGAAAGATCCTTTTGGGGAACAGTGTGAACTCAACGTTTAGTCTTTCAGCTGGGTGGCATAAGCGTCCCACACAAACAAATGTCATTAAACACATGCAGTGCAACTCTCACATGCAGAATAAAGCCTACCCATCTGCAGTCAGCGCTTGAATAATCCAAACTCATCTCCTTCCCTCTTTTGAGGCCCTCGCAGTCCAGAATAAACAGACCGGGCTCGGACCCTCCACCTCGCCGCAGCAGTTAACATCAGCCTCCGTGAAACACAACGAGACCACATCTGCCTCTGACAAGTTTTACAAGCCCGATCAGTGCAGCCCTCTCCCTCAAAGGCCCCGTGTCCTCTCCCCCCAAAAACTCCCACAGGTCCCATTAGCACTCGCAGCTTGAGGTTTTACTTGAACATTTTCTGCTGGATGGACGAGACAACCTCTCACTGGCCAGTAACCTAAGAGGAGTTTTGTTTTGAAGTTACCAAGGTCCTCATTCATATGACCTGCTAGTCTCTGAAATCAATAACACATCTATTGCTGAACTATTTGGCTGAAAACAACTTTATAAATATGACATTCAGATAAACGAGGTCCAACAAGAGTCTATTGAGCTGCCATTCAACAATCAAATATCCTCAACAACATCCTTTTGTTTAATTTTTTAAACATACATCCATTTTGGGAATCCTTCCTGTATTTGTCTAATCACCTCTGGTATTTGATTCTCCAGAAAGCATCAAATATTGAAATTAGGGATGTCCCAAACCATTTTTTTTTTTTTGCTCTTGAGTCCGAGTCATTTGTCACCTGCTGTGTCAGCAACTGCTGCTGGACGATTGAACGTGGTTTGATGTGGGAGAGGGGCCCACGGCAGCACGGGCTGCTCGCTGAGAAGAGTGAGACGATGCAACCCTTCAAGTTAGAATCTGTAAAAGTCTTCAATGATGCCTGAAAAAAGGTCACTGGATTTGTTGTTTGTCGAGTTTTTGAAAACAAAGGGATCTAAATAAAGCGACAAAGTCACTAAGTTGACAACAGTGAGGTCAGCTCGCCAACTACAACTCCTCTTCTAGGATGAAGGTTACACCTACTCCCTGCCTGACATAAATTGTAATTGTTAAACTTATTGATAGACAATAAATAAATGAATAATGTAATTAAGAGAAATAAAACACTTTAGGTGCCTATGTCACTTTACATAATTTCCTTGTGTCAACCTTTTTTTTTTAACAATGAATCACTTTATTATATTTTATTCCTGTTTATTTTTATTTCTTATTTTAACATGTTTGTTTCTCTGTTGTTGGTGCTGAGTCCTAAAATTTCCATCGGGATCAATAAAGTATCTATCCACCCATCTATCTCATTGCTGGAGTTTTGGGAAAATGTTGTTGCAGTCATAACAGATATACTGTAAGTTATGAGCTCCTGAACCAAAACAAAAGTAAATACACTTATTACAGCATCAGAAAAATGCATCTTCCTCTCTCTCTCTCTCTTTTTTCAACTTCTGCAACCACCAAAGGTAGGCATACAGGTGGAGGATGCACCTTTACACCTCCTTATACGAGTCCCTGAGCAAAGGATTTATGCAAATTCTGCAAAGGACCAGGAATGTGCTGCCAGTCCTGAAAGTCCACACATTCAAGATTGCACGTTTTTTCGGAACCTGGAGTAGATTTTTAATAATTAAAGTGCAAATCTACTCACAGATTTACAAAGATCTCATAAATCATTGCTGTGGAAGCAGCCGTGCGAGCTGCTCATTTTACTGGCACTAATGGACTCCCACACCATCAGATATGCAGGCTTTTGAACTGAGCTCTGATAACAGTAGAAGAAGAAAAAAAAATGCCGTGGCGCCTGAAAGACCAAAGATCAAATGCAACTGGCAGTTATTTTCAGCCTTGTCCTTTGAAAGAGAGATCTCCCCAGATTCTCTAAATCTTTAGATATTACATACCATCAATGATGTCGTCAGTTTTACACCGAGGAACATTATCCTTAAAATGTTTCACAATTTGTAGGTTTTTGGCAAATTAGTGAACCTCTGCCCATCATTACTTCCAGGATTGCCTCTGAGATGTTGTTCTCATGTCCAGTCTCGTCACTGACCTGTTACCTATTAGCCTAACTGACTGCCAGATGTTCCTCCAGGTGTTCCTTGTTAGTACTTTTCCAGCCGTTTGTTGACCATGTCCAAACTTTTGAAATATGTCACTGGCATCAAATTCAAAAGGAGCCAATGTTTTTCATAGAAGGTCAAATGTGTTCTAATGCAAATAAAATGATTTAAAGATTTACAAATCATTACAATTGCATTATTAACTTTGATGTAGATCAGTTGTAACTGTTGCAGTTGCAAGTTGCAAGAAAGCTGGATAAACAAAGAAGCAAACAAACACAAAGTGATTAACATCTTTTACAGCAATGATTTCCAGGCATACTAACTTCTTAACCATTTGTTCTCGTAGTGTTGGTCCGTTGTAATAATTTAATGTAAATATACACTATTAATCTGGATGTGAAAACTCCTACCATCAGTCTTTCCCATTGGTGCCATGAAGCTCCCATTCATCCACAATAAAATGCATTTCCTCCTATTGAACATTTTTATTCTGCTAAATTAAATTAAAAAGCACAAGTCTATGACTTGAGCTTATTCTGTACTTTGATCAAGTTAAACTAAGTATTTGTACTTTGTGGCAGAAAGAAGTAAAAAGTATACTAAAGTATAAACTTAGTATTCAAGTATAAGTGTAAGTTGTGGTATTAACGTACTTAGTCTTAGGCTTTTTTTTTTTTTTTACACTTTTCAGTATAAGCCAAGTATACTTCACTACACTATTCTTAAGTGTATAAAATATAATATGTAAAAAGTAAACTCCAAGTATACTGCTTCAGTTTTAATATAAGTATACTCGTAGTACACTTGAATAAACTACTTTTTACTATTAGTTAGAATCTTAGGTTAGCATAAACCAAGTCGGCTAAGCTAAAATGGCGAACTTTGATGACGTAAACGTAGGCGTGTCCCAGACGGTTTCCGAGATCGGTTCGTTGCGCGCATGTGCAGCAGGCCGATGTGCGGTACGATAAAAAAAAAAAAATCTTCATAACCACTCTTCGAAACGTCCATGGATGACGTCACATGAGTTTGTCAGTGATTAAAACCGCGGTTCGGTGGTTTTGTCGAATTCATTACTCATCCAACAAGCTCAGTCGTACAAACATGCAGAAAATGGAGACGAATTGTTTCCAAGTTTTCTTAAAACAGATGAATGTCCACATTCGTTGGGATTAGGTTGTTATCCAAACCTAAAAGAGCAAGGGAGCAATGACTCACAACTGGAGGCTGTAACACACACACACACTCACACATATATACATATATATATATATATATATATATATATATATATATATATATATATATATATATATATATATATATATA
>JAOWBL010028010.1:0-30816 GCA_028564865.1 Zenarchopterus dispar
TATATATAATGTACGTATGTATGTCTTTATGTACATATATGCCTATATAGAGAGAGAGAAAGAGTCTATTTCAGTCCAGCAAATCTCTATTGCAGCCTTGCAAGTAGTAGAATATGATAAATCCTGTTGTTTTCCCCTCCTCTCAATGATCTTTTATGCATAAGTGGTAGAGTTATAAATATCTGTCCTAGTTTGGAGTAACATGATACAGTAAACGGTTTTTGAAATGCATTTGTTCCAACTTCTCAATTCACCTCTATACAGCGTTTCAATATTAAATATACCCCAAGCAGAACAACTAAAATAGAAACAAACTGATGTTTTTCTTATTATTATCACTAAACAGGAAATTCATGGCAATAATGTGTCCCAGGATCCAAGTATTAGTTAAAATGTTGCATTTTTCAATTCTTCTTAATTCACCTGTGACATTACACAAGACAGTGGCTGTTTCGTGGTAAAAGATTGATCGGTGGTTGGCAGTTTCCCAGCCAACAACCTATCGCTTTTGGAAGTATTTCTTACAAAGGAGTAGAGTTGATTTCCTCAAACCAACTTGTTACACTTTTTTTTCTCATTATCTCCCTCTTTAGGAAGAAATTTGCACAGAGCAAGTTACCAAATTGAATGTATGTGGCGTTCTTTCTAACATATGACACCTTCTTTTAAATCTGAGGTCTTTTGTTCAAAATAATAAATCCCATCATCACAGAGAATCAAGGATGACATTATTAAAATGCCATTAGCCCTTGCTCACAGGTCCCTCTTTCCTTCTTCTCCTTGGCATCCGGACTAATGGCATGTTGGTGACACTCGGCCAATTCATGCAGCAAATGGCCGAGGAATGGGGTTAGCTATAGGTAATCACCCTTAAACTAGTGCCGTCGAGTGTAACTCAAGACAAAGCATTTCCTCATTAAGCTATCATGTATTGACCCTGTAACTCAATAGAGGCCATGAGCGAAACTTTGTAAAGACAGATGCTCTGTTGTCATGACAGTTGGAAGAGAAAGCGCACGAGTGCTCATTAAAGGCGCAATGGCATAACCGGGGTGTGACATTTCTAGAAGAATAAGATTATGTGGGAAATGAGGCAGTGGAAAATATAACGAATGAAACTATAGTCCCAACTAGTGTTAGAAGAGCTTGTTAAAATCTGATCCTCAACTTAATCACTTTGATCCAACTTGGGCTGTATTGCAAGTGGCGTGACTATACAAGCTAAGATAAAGACTGGATTTAAGCTTAACCAAAATTACTCTGGTTGAAATTGTACGCATTAAAAAAAAAAAAATAGAAATCAAAATTGTCCAGTAAAAGAGTCCATACAAGCCAAGTAACCCTTAATAGAATCCCCAAATATTATTTCCTGACAATGTATTTGACAGTAAACTTGCAAGTAAGCCTTCCTCTGATATGTAAAGTGCCATTAGTTGAATTATTATTAATTATTAATGTAAATTGAGTGGAAGAACAGTTGCCTACATCTAGACCGTAGGTTTGGTTTCAGCACTGCTGTGAACACAACATGTCTCTGTGTTCTTCCAGCCCCCATTAAATTCTGCTCTGTGAATTATTAAGTGTTAATATCACTTTTTTTTGTAAAGAATAATTAGAAATAAGATGGATTGAGAGGCATTGCTCCGGCCTGCAGGATACAAGTGTGTTAAATGTAGATGGTTTAATGTCAGTCACCGGGATTTAATTGGCTCAAATTTCAAATCAGGGTGACGTTGATGTCGAGTTCATGAGTTTGAACTTCAGGTTGGTAAAATAAAATATCACAGGCTCATCAACTGAAAAGGAAACGGTATATGCAGCTTAGCCAACAACTGGTGCACACCACATACTGAACCATAAAGGGCCCTTTCTCCGGCTGCATTTTCACCACAGATAGGAATCAAAATGAACCTTCTCTTTTGTTTCCCTGCGAGGAGAGCAGAAGAAACTCACGGGACTTGTGGCACCACCCGTGTGATCAGCTGAAATAATTAATCCATCTCACAAATAAATGCAATAAGAGCAACAAAACAAAACAAAACAGAAAGACAGCCTAAATGCTGCGAAGGAGGACACCAGTCAACCTTTAAAGAGTTCAGCACTGAAGCCTTGACTCCTCTGAATTCTGCCGGTTTCTTGAATAAGTCGTCCCATTGGCTGATTTCTTTCACTGTGTCTTAGCTAATGAAGTAAGATTTAAGCACCCTTCATCCCAAACATCAGTCAAGATCCATGAATGAGTGCAAATTGTTACAGTGGTTGTTATATTTGCTTTCATGTGCTTCCTGCTTGCAAAACATGTACGAGGCACTTTATGTTGATATATTTTGGTCAGATATTGATTAAAATCACCTCAGAAAGCTCTGAAATGAGAGACACAGTAAAATAGATAAATGTCACTAGGTGGTAGCAGAGCTCCCCGGGGCAGGTGTAGCCACACTGTTAATCTGTGCATTTTTTTATTTTATTTTTTCTCCTTTCACTCTCCGTTTATACTCCTTATGTGGGGAGGATGCACAGTTTCTAGTGTTCCCCTGTGACGGCCGAACACTCACCTGTGTGGGCATCAAAAGGCCGTGGGTTTTAATTGGAACATTTTCTTTTGTTGACTACTGGCTGCATGTCTTTATTATTATTATTATCATCATTATTATAGTTTTTTAGCATTTAGGGTTTAATTGCTTGACTGAATAAAATCCAGATACATGTATTAATCAGAGTTTAGTGGTGCTCAAAATGTCTTGTATTTCTTGGTAATGGATCCATTAGTATGCGGCGAAGCATTGCACTTAAAAGTTGCCTGGCTGTGGCGTACAACAGAGAGCAGTCACTTGAGTCACAGCCACTTCCACAATAAAATAAGGAGGAGTTGCACATTAGTTGAGCTCAAAAAGGATGAAAAAAAACATGATTGGAATACTGTAGGATCACTACTTTATTTCATCCCGTGAATTATTCAGTACAAAAATAAAACAAGTGGCAGCGTCAGACATGCTCTGCGTTTTTTATTCATCATCAGCAGCAGCAGCAGCAGGGAGTCAGAGACGTGACAGAGCGGTGTTGGGTTGCTCTTCTGGAGCATCAGTGGTGAGGTAGCTTTAAAAGTAGTTGGCCACCCTGCGAACAGACTGAACGTTGGGGTTCTCGGCCTGCCACTCCACGTGCGAGCAGTAGTTTCCTCTCTCCACGATGTACATGCGGCCGCGGTAGTTTGGCTCCTCGTACAACACCCAGCTGCCCGGAGAGTCGACAAACACCAGTCAGGGACCCCACGGTGCAGCTTATACCATCAATGTGTAAAAGTAAAGCTGGCTTTATTTTTATTTGAAAAGTTTAAGATTTAATACTGGGATTTTTCTGGAAGAAGCCCATTTAGCCATTTTAACTATTTTATGCCTTGAATTGGGTGCTGGACTTGAACCCAAGGACTCTGCCGTTCCTGGTCAGTGCCCTAAATCTATTATTTAAATTAAAATTTATTTATTTATTATTCTATTCATCTATTTTCTACACCTGCTGAATCCATCTACTGGGTCACGGGGGTCTGCTGGAGCCAGTCCCAGCCCATTTCAGGCGAGAGGCAGGGGTACACCCTGGACGGGGTCGCCAGTCCATCGCAGGGCCAGATGACTTATTTACTATTTACTTACTAAATTTATTTATTAGAAACATGTTTTTAAAAATATATTAAAATCCCTCATCCTAGTATTTATATAGACAGTAGCTTCATCAGGGAACTATCTAAAACATGCAGGACCAGGATTAGAGAACACTGCTAAATACAATAAATAAAAGAAACTGCAGAAAAACAAACTGTCTGGAAGCCCCGCAGACTTAAAAGGGAATGTTTTTAGCCTAACGGATCTACGTTCTAAAGCTAGAAGATGATGACCATGAAATCACAGCACTCCTTTACATACATGTATGTCAGGGTCCATATGTTTCTCCTTACACTTTCTTTGTAAATAATGTCAATATTTCAGAGCTGTGAGCACCACAGAAAGCACAATATTCAATTAATTGGTGGTTATATAAACTTGTTTGAGAATAAAAAGGGGCTCTGGCACTCTTATTTAACACATATTCTTTCGTTGTCCAGTATGTTAATGAAGCGCTTTGCACAATGTCTGAATTAAATCATTGTGCAAGCATATTTTTAATTCCCTGGAAGTTTCCTGCCAAATGCTCAGAGGCATTACATTCAGCTGCTGGAAAATGCACAGAAGATGCTTTTGAAATATTAATTCCCCCTATAAGCTGATTATGTAATATCTTTGAGAAATGTAAGCAAAAGTATCATCATTAGTGATTAGTGATGTGGAGAAGTGCTGGCGTGTGTGCTACAGGCAGGTGGAGTCAAAGGGTACTCATGGCCAGGGAGGTACATACGCGCCGTCTCCATAAACCTTGATGGAGTTGACGCAGTTCTTGGTCAGGCCTCGCGCCTGCAGGAATGGACAGTCGTCACACAGCTCCACGCACTGGTCGGAGAAGTTCTCTCCCTCGAACAGCTCCAACCTGTAGTGTTCTCCGTGCTGGGGAGGAAAATGGCAGGCGCGCTCGCTGAGTCATGGCAGCAACAATCAGCTTCACCTCTCTGCAAGCGACCAAGGCCGCCTCCTCTGAGTGCAGAGGGAGCATTAAACGCACATGTGGTGGACTGCACATTGTGAGTGCATTTAGTTTGTCGTGTGAAGACTTTTGCTGCGGCCTGGTTCCTGCATCATTCCCAACATCAGTGATCAGTTACCTGCTGATTTAACTGGCAAAGGAGGTCGCTGCTATATCAGCCAATATCAGCCCGCCAGGCTTTCTTACCAAACAAATATTTGCCTGCTGCTTGCGTCTCACTCACACACGAACACGCACACACACTTTTACCATCCTGATTGGCCTGCAGGAGCCCATGTGATCGTTATGGGCATTCCAGCGCTGGAACTCGGGGTACTCTCCGTGCTCCAGAATATACTGCTGGCCCTTGAAATCTGGGTGGTCGTAGCAGACAAAGGCCCCGCTCTCCACCCGGACAGAGTTGACCCTGTTCATGAAGCCGCGGTCCTGGAAGTTGTCGCAGTCACCGCTGATCTCCAGCTTCCTCCCAGTGAAACATTTGCCCTCATAGAACACAATCTGTTTGTCACCAAAGAAGTGAAGGCACTGTGAAAATACTGCAAGAAAAAACTTCTGTCCAACAGAGAGCCAGAAAGCCTTTTGATGGACACCTAAAAAGCTCTTAGGAACTGATATCTTTGTGATTTGCTGTTGTTTGGGAAACACACAATGCACAGGTTTGGGAAAGGTTTACTGTGGCTGCACTGTTGCCGTGGTACTCACCTTTCCTGAGTACTGAGACATTTTCCACTCTCAACTCTTCCAAAATACTCACACAGTCTAAGAGTGGAAAAATTTGGACTCTGGGATATATATGGCAGGACGGGGAGAGTGGTGGCACTGCGGGGCAGAGGCAACAAAAGCCCAACAATGAGGGGGTTTAGACATTTTGCCACATGGACAGTTTCCCTTACATCAACCGCTGCTGATATTGGAGTTTGCCTCTAACGGAGGGCGAAACAATGGACCGGGAGAGGTTTTGCTTTGATTGAGCTTTCGGAGTGATGTCAGAGTTTGGCCGGGATCGGAGAGCAATATTTGGGTTGTGTCCAGATGAGGGGAGACGGAGAGAGAAAACAAACACAGGGGGGAGAGGTGAAAGGGCAGGAATGACCGAAAACTAGAAACTATCCTCTGACGAGCGGCGGTGGCGGCGAGGCGTGGCCCCAGCCCGCCTCAAACACACAAGTCTAAACAGCAGCGGGGTGCCAGCCCACAAGTGAGCGTGAAAGCAGATGCCTCTCCTGCTTCTCTGTCAGAACCCCTCAGTGTTATTGTTTCCCTGCCAGTGAATCACACAGGATCCCTGGATCAACTCAGACCTTGACCTTTGAAAATCTGGGAGGAGCCTGTCACAATTTTAAACATGGCCACGTTTGAGGCTGGGCAGGAGGGAAGGGTTCCAAAGCAAACACGGCTTGTTTTTTCATCTGCTGTATGACATGCACACTCTGAAACGAGCAAACCGTGCACTGATGGATCATCAGAAGCTAGCCACTACACAAAACTCATTTTAGATCACTTTAAACCACTGCAAAGATTTACTCGATATAAAGAGTCTTCTCACTTAGCTTTCTTGTCTTACATGCATTCATCTTTTATTTTAGTGGATGGCAGATGTGGAAGCACGCTGGGCGTGAAGCAAACGGCCTTCGTGCTCGGGAATCGAACCCCAGACATGTTGTGCATGGACTGAAATTCATGACGTGCACTCTCGTCACAGGTCAACCCTGATTTCCATCATGTCTCATTTACAGGCACTAAAAAATAAAGTCGTTGGATGTGTAGACTTTTAATAGATGTGTTTGAGATTGGTTCTGTATTCTGACCTTGAGCGCAGTTTTATAGAGTTTAATCATACTTTGTGAGGCAACCAGAGAGTTGCAGTCCTTTAGACTTGTATTAGATTAATTCAATGTACGGTGCATGACAGCTCAAACAAAAGTGTTCTTTAGTTTAAAATCCAGTGCAAATGTTATTCTAGGTACCAAAGGTGAGCTGTTGCATCTGATCCACCAAAAGCAAACCGTTTTTTCTTTTTTAATCATTGTTCTCTGCAGCCGTCTCACATCGTTCAAAGGTCCGACTGCTCTTGCATAATACATTGGAAGAGCGTAACCTCTGAACACATTGTCCCCGAGGCAAGTGAGGTGCTAAGTATATAGACACAGCAGAGCTATAACTCTTAATGGGACGTTACTGTGGCAGAAAAAAGTAAGGAGGAGTATAAAACGCGGGAAAGTCAGCGAATGCACCTCAGTCACCGGCAGACAGAGAAATCAGCCAGGTATGTATATACAGTCCTTTTGGATAAACACACTTATCTCCAATTTTGTATTTAGCCCAGTCACGTCCTGCTGGAAACAGGTTTGTACCACTACTATAAAATCAGCATCAGCTTAGTTTTAATTGAATGTACTTTTTAATTAAATGTCAGTATTGATAAAGTTTATATCTGCTCCTTCAAAATAAGACAATTTCACCTCTGACAGAAATTTCCAGACGAGATAGACTTTCATTTCATGGTTTTCTGGACGTGAAATCTGGTGATTTGGGAGCAGCGTGCACGTTATCAGACGTGTGCTTTATCTGTACAGGGTGCAGCTCCGAACGCCACAATGAAGTTGTTGGTCTTGGCTTTAACCGTGGCCCTGCTGTTTGCAGCCGGTGAGTCTGTCACTGATTCTCCAGTGTTTAAACACAAGCCTCTGCTGCCGTGCAACACACACACACACTCTCCTTTAGCTGTCACCGAGCTGGAGTCCTACCAGAGCTGTCACTAATGCATTTCATATCCCGACACTGTTGGAACCGTATCTGAGACGTGACACTGACTAGATAATGAATTTCTTGGGATAATAACATGAAACCTGCCATATTTGATTAGGAACCTTTCAGGAAGGAAATCTGAAAAGCCTCCATGGTTTCTGTGTGTGCAGGCGAAGCTCTGGACTGCCATCGCTGCATCCCTAAAAGGGCCGGGCAAGACTGTGAGCTCAGCGTGGAGACATGTAAACCAGAGAAGGATGGCTGTGCTGCAGCCACCTTCCTCAGAGAGCCGCGTGAGTTTCACAAAACAGATAAGAATAGGAAAAGAGCAGAAAGAATTTCCTTGAGATTTGCAGAGTGTAGAGTAACACACAGCTGAAGTCTTTGGTCAAATATTTGTAAATTGTGCATACACCAGACCTTTCCAAAGTGATCTTCTTCTTGCTTCATAACCCCCCCCCCCCTTACTTTCTCAGGTGGTCATTATCAGAAATGCATGGCCCTGTCAGACTGCGAGATGCTGAAACTCAACGCCTACATTGACATAAAGTGCTGTTCTGAAGACTTCTGCAACACCTTATAATCCCCACTCAAAGGAAATTCTGATGGCCTGCAGCCGAAGCCGAATGTGAAGTTAAACCCGAATGAATGTGCGAACGTACAAAAAGCAGCTTTTCCTTTTAGAAAGATGTGGTCTGTGATTTCCTAACCCTGCTGATTAAAAAAAAGTCTGGAAAAGAGTATGCCTCTGTTCATTTATTCTTTCTTATGTTTTAAAATCAGCACTGCTTTTTTTTTTTTTTTTTTTACCATTTTACATCCTTCATATATGGTTGACTTTAAAATTCTCTAATACTCTTTACTTCTAAGTCTCATCAGGACAAGAGCAAAATACACCTCTGACTGCCTTTTAGGTGATGTACGCATCCTTGAATATAAACAGTAGTCAGAGACACCAAATATGCATGAAGCAGATGGACCAAACTGTCCTCAATGCTGAAAATGTGTAAATGGTTAATGTAAATGGTCCTGGTTACGAAAACCTCAATCAGAATAATAACCCACAAACCAGCCTGCTTACATAACCACTTTTTGCTTTAATGATTACAATCAAAAACATTTGTACAACATTTTCAACATTAGAAAATGGATGCAGAGTTTGTCTTTTTTTTTTTTTTTTTTTTTGGCTGACAGGAACCGCTATGAAACAAACTGAGGGACAGAAAAGTGGGTACTGCGAGGTGATGAAGTAGAAAAAGAGCAGTCGATGTATCAGAAGAAATGTGTTTACCCACCTCTACTCAGGGCAAACGCTTGTCATGAGATTTCTCTTATCTTGCGTTATTTCAACGGAAAAAGGGCCTATCGCTTATGTGGAAGCTGCAAAATGAGAAGCTAAGATGCATCAGGTCACTACTATATCCGCTCCAGTTCACAAGTGTCGTCACATCTGGGACGTGAAAACATTTTTTCTGATACATCCATGTATGCATTTTAATGTTTTGCATCAGTGCCGAGCACGAGAGATGGAGGGGCAGATTGTGGAAAATTTAAGACGAGGATATCACCATTCATCCTTCTTTTTCATCTAACACACAAAGAAAAACAAGGGTGATCGAGGGGAACGGGAAATACTGATAAATAACAGTGGAATCAGAGCCATAAATAGACAGTATTGGATATTTAGGACCCTGGGGGTGGAGTCAGCTGAGGTGGAGGAGGACTGGCAGCTAGCCTTCAAGTAACGGGATATCCCAGTGCAGTGTCCTGTGTGTTGATTAGGCGGCTCTACATCATGGAGCAGGATGTTTTTCCCGGTTGCACGCCGCCGTCCATCTTTTCTGCCTCCAGGATCATCCTTCGGAAAACCTCCACGGCCGTCTGAGGGAGAACCAAAACACAGAAAAGTCTGTCACATGACTCACTCACGGCAGAGATGTTTTCATTCTGACTTAAAGTAAAGCTGAGTCACTGTCTGAAAAGGTTTCATTCCAGAAATCTGTCCATCAAACGAAAAAAAAAAATCCACAAAATGTGCACTTCAATAAATAAGGACAGCACAGCCAAAAACATCACAAACTGTCAGAAAACACAAGAGATCAGGAACAGCGCGGTGTGTGGCTTCTACCTGCCTGTAGGGGGAGCTGTGGGGCGGTGAGTCAGAGAGCAGTGTCAAGAGGGTCACTAATTACTTCTCCCTTTGGACTAAAAGTGCATACTCTTAAAAAACAGTTGAATAAAACATCTGTCATTGACATGATGCAGATGTTGGCTCTTTGTGTGGAAAAAAACCTCCATTAGCTGCTTTATATTCATTCAGAGAATATTTGAAACAGATTGCCATTTCAGTTGCGCTTTTTTAAACACAATGTTTGTTTTCGGTGTTATTTTCTAAAATACCACGTTTTGTAAATGTGTTTTTGGATTTGTTGAGTGTTTCTGTTTTGTGGTTGTATTTCTGAAATGTTACATTTTCTAAAACAACCAAACAATTTTTAATTCAGCCCACGACAAACACGGCCTCAGCTGATATTTAGTCAGACTGGCTGGAAACTAGAAGTGTGCACAAATTTAAAACTGCCTTTTGACTGATTTCGCTTCACATCCTGCTGCGTCCGTTTTTCCAGTTAAACCAGTAGCTGTCATTCAGAAACTAACTTCATGGTTGATTTCCAGGTTTAGCTTGACTTAAATGACTTCAACTCCTCAGCGTGGTTTATGCTTTCATGGGCTATCTACATGGTAACGAGGAACACTAGTGGCTTTGAAGCCTCTTTTTCCTCGTAATCATAGCCCTTATGTGACCCTTGGTTTCTGAAGACCAGTTTTGAAGCCATTTTTCTTCTTGTGGGGCGCAGCCATGTTGTTTCAGAAGCCACCGGATGTCAATCAAAGTTAGCTCCTCCAGGTCAACCTTTGACTCACTTTTGCACCAGCCTCTAGTGGCCAGTCGAGGAACTGCTGTGGATTTTATTTCCAACATGGAGGTAAGATGGTTCGAGTTTAGCTGGAATATGCCCACCCTATGTTGGTCAATAATAGCCGTGGCTACCGGCTCCTTCAGACGATCCACACAACAGATTTGTCGCTAAAGCTAACAATGGCTAGCTTGGGCAGCGACGAGTCCGACATTTGTAAAGGTTCATGTCTCACATGGGTCCATGTTTTTTTCCGATTTTGTAACTAGAAAGCGGTCAGCATCTGAGGTAAACTCCCACTTACTCCAGGAAAAAGGCATTGTGTTTGGCCCCCTGTGTTTTTCTGAAATGTTTTTAATTTCATCATCACATTTTGACTCTGTAATTTCTGTCAGTGTGGTTTGAAGTTGAAAGTTTTCTTTTTTGGGAAAAGGTTTTTTTTTTTAAATATCTCTTTTCAGTCGACCTATTTCCTTTTCTCAGAACGCCGACTGTACTTTCTGATGATCACACGGAGAAGCGAGACTTGAATGTGTCATGTGGAGGATGAACCTTTGAAACACAGCACCTTACTGCCTTTTTGTCCACTTGAAGACAGGAAACACTACACAGACACGGCAACTTCAAAGCGCTCGGGCTTTGAAACACAGACTGTGTAGGCGTTCTCAAGTGCACCTGCTGTTTTGGCTGGTGTAGGCGTGGAAGTATAAAGTGGAATTTAAATCAGAGGTCATCACTCTGAAACAGCTAATGCATGACAACGATAGCACATCCACGGGAAGATGGTGTGGGCTTTTAGTTAGCCTGGCGATGGTGAAATACAAAGAAATGCTGATGAAGACTTTTTTGTGAATACATTTGTCCAAGCTGCTTGAGTTTTATTTCTACTTCTGTTGTGTAACGTTGTGAATTGTGACAAAGCAGCATCTGCAGAAGTGACTTTAATGAATTCAAAATAAAGATGGAGAAGAAGCAAAGCCAGACAAGACTGATGAGCCATGGCGGTCTGACAGTGGCTCCCGAGTCACAACAACCCGCTCTAATGTGCGCGCTATTGATTGGTTTCACTCCGTTGCAGCCTAATGTTATTTGGACTTGATTTGATAAATGTAAACATAGCGGATGGCTGCGTGTAATAGCAAAGCGCTCCGATCCAGCGCTTCTCATATCGGAGCTCCAGATTTCTCAGGATAGGTGTCCTGATGCGTTCAGGTGTCTGCGGGAATTTAATGGATGGTCTCAAAGAAGTAATAATAACGTAAGAATGATTTAGAAATCAATGCAGGCAGCTCTGCAGGCTTCAGATATAAAAGCACACTTGTATCGACATGGCACGTACAGGTCGAGTTAACAACGTGAACGGTGACTGATATGAAAATGTTTTTGAGACCCAACCCATCAAAAACAGAATTTCTCATTTTGTATGACTGGTCAGAACCTGTGGGCAAAAGCTCTGATGCCAAACAGTAATCGGCCGGTCGTCGTCTTCTCAACTGATGCAGACTAAACTGCTTTTATACACTTTTAACTAATCAGAAAGATTAAGCACATAAGCAGCATGGAGTGATGAGCCCAAGTGGCCTCCTCCTCTACAGCCTTATAATAGCAGGTTTAAAACCAAATGTGAGATAAATGACTACCATTGTGCCAGGCATCCAAATGAAGAGCAAATGAAGCTCGAGATCAAGGAATCACTTTGTCACAAGGCTAAAACTGTTAAATGTGCTGAAACTGTGAGTGAAATGATGCCACAGTGCTTTACACATTTCCACAGCAAACAGCCGAGCTCAGCGGAAGCTCCGATGGTTTATTACTATAAAAAACATCGTCCATAGTTCACCTGTCACCTGTGCGTGTTTGTTTGGATATTTGCTGCTTCTCTATTGACTGCAGGTGTAAGTGTGAGTGGGCGTGGGGTCCGCCCGTGTGATGGATCGGCGACCTCCGCCGTCTGTGCCCTGGCTCTTGTCTGATGTCAGCTGTGGAAAACGACAGCTTTGTAACTATCTCTCCACACCTGCATCCTGTATTTCTCTCAGCTTATCTTCTGGAGGGTTCCGGGCGAGATGTCGGGTACACCGTGGAAAGGTTTCGAGTGAAGGACGGGAAGACGGACGAGTATTCACGCTCGCTCCTGACACACGCGAGTGTGGTGGAATTATGGGAAGAAAACCTGCACCGGCAGCAGTGACAACAGCCGCCGTGTTTGTGGATATCTGTTACCAGATTTTTGACTCTTCAAGAGTAACTGCAAATGCAAAACTTTTCGACTCGGTCACTAACAGCTGTTTTACCTGGTTTTCTTTTTTTTTTCTTTTTTTTTTTTTGTACCTGGTTTTCTTTGGCCGAGGACTCCATGAAGGCTGCGTTCCAGGATTCAGCTAAGGCTTTTCCCTCTTCGCAACTGATTACTCTGAAGTGGAAAAAAAATCACAGTTAAATATTCCAAAAACACAGCCAAAATGTCCCTTATTAGTCCCACAGTGGGGAAATTGCATAGTCCTCTGCTTTTAACCCATCACTAGTTACACTAGTGGGCTGCTACGGCGCCCAGGAGCAGATGGAGGTTAAGGGCCTTCCTCAGGGGCCCACAGTGGCTCACCTCTGTTACAACTGGAAGCCGACGTAAACACACCCACCGTATGTCAATCAAAGTTAGCTCCTTCAGGTCAACACTTGACTCACTTTTCCAGCCACCCTCTAGTGGCCAGTCGAGGAACTGCAACAAATTTTATTTCCAATAAGATGGTTTGAGCTTGACTGGAGCATGCCCACCTAATGTTGCTCAGTGGGGACTGAACCTGGGTCCTCCACACCCACACCCACCTCTGTAATCACTAGGCTACCACTTCCCAACTAGGAGAGCTTCAGATGTGAAGGATTCCACCGACTTGGTGCAGTTTATGATAAATTTGCTCCACAAACTTACAGGGAGAGAGTCTAACAGCCTGGTGCAAACTGTTCCAGCCTTCACTCATGTGAACCACTGGTGCTGTTCAGCGTTGCATTTACAGGGTAGAAGTGATTATTGAAACCATACACTGTTCAGACCCACGAGCAGCGCTACGGCCTATGAAACCTGATGAAAACCAACTTCGGCGTTCGTCGGGACATACCGCTCCATATGTAGGTCGTTCTTGTTTCCGACAAGCATTATTGGAACTCTGGATCAGGGTGAAAGGAAAAGGCCACAGCGTCACTTGTGAGCGGTATATTACAAACGTCTGGGATTGGCTCAGAAAAGCGGCGCCACTTACTGGACTTTTCCCACCATGTCCAACAGCTTTTCATGGATAACTTGTACAACTTCAAAGCTGGAAGAAAAAAGGGAGATAAGTGCATTTTTTGCAGACCTTTAGAGAAATGTGGGTGCTTTAAAGAAGCGGGAGGCGAGCGTGCACCTTTTATTAGATGTAACAGAGTAGACCAGGATGTAACCGTTGATGTCTATGGAGTAAGTCTGTGGAAAGATGGAGTATTCATCCTGGAAAAAAAAAGATTAAAAAAAGTGAAGAAACAGCTATATTTACATAAGACGATGATCTGACTAAAGTGTGCTGAGTCATGCAGTACCTGCCCTGCTGTGTCCACAAGCTGAAGGTGGTACTCTTGTCCATTTATTGTGATCATCTTAGTAAATGCTGCAATTAAAAAAAAAAAAATTACAGATTCACGAGAGCGGCAGATTTCTTTCAAAATAACAATTACACACATGAAAAACACAACCGAACACAGCCGACTGGGTCTTCACCACTCGCTGTTTCTGTGCTGTGGATCTTGAGACGCTTAAAGACGCCGCCTCGGATCTGGTCTGGCACCGCTGAGTTCGCCCAGCGCAGGGCTGTCGATATCTGCCTGGAGATGGGTCTCCTTATCTATCGTGGGAAAGAGCGAGCACACAGCCTGCAGCATCCTGCCCGTAGCGCTGACACTACTTTATGTTAAGCATCCAGGGATTATTTATAGATGCGGGCCGCACAGCTGAGGAACGCGGGGCGGTATATGTGCGAGCAAACATGCCGGGAAAAAGAGATACAGTTTGTGGGTGAAGTTTAGACTCAAACCTCCAAAGCGTCTGGGATTATGTGAGCTTAAAGAGGTTGATGAATGACTGCGTGTTCTCCTGAGCGCCCCACAGGAAGTGTTATCCCACAACCTGCAAATAAGGCTCCTTTTCTGAGCATCATTTATCCGGGCCGGCACCGACACGAGGGAACAATTTATTCCAGCCAAACACCAGCCCGTTATTTTCTCAAAAATGTTTTATCTCTTATTTTGAAAGTGTGTAAGACAATGAAATGAGCTAAAGTAAAATTGCACCCTGACGGGTGAGAACGAAATCCTGAGGTTTATTGTCTGGGAGTAAAATCTCAGGATTTAGAGTTCACACCAGTGCACGCCCACCCGTCCCCTCGCGGTCCCATCTGTGGGACTAACCTGGCCAACTATCCCAATACAAAGAACCAGTCTAGGTTCTCTTTATTTGGCTTTGATGTCCAGAGGGTGGAACCAAAGGATGCACAAGAAATTGCCTCTGGACCCCACTGGGCAGGAACACTCCCACTCAGAGGAACGAAGCATGTGATCTAGGAAGAGCTACCACATCCAAAATGGTGTTCAGTGGTGATCCACTCTTGGTTTTCCTCTAAAAACATGTAGGTTTGAACAGTGGCGCTTGGATGCTCCAGTCATTGTGTAAAGCCCGCCCCCGACCCGTTGGGAGTGGTTCGGTACGTTCTGTACCGCTGGAAATGGTGGTAAGTGGTCGGGACCGCAGCCCTGCTTCACGAGGGAGAACGTTTGTGAATATCTGTGGCTGACCAGCCAACAGCGAGGCAGCTGAAGACTAACCTCGCTATAATTTATAAAACTAGGAGGAAAATCTGAACAAATGAAACTCAGCTTATCGTTACATAATTCAAATTCACGCTGCACCCAAAATCCCCCCAAATAACAGTGTAAACTATAAATCTGTTCTCAAGGCAGGAAAGGGTGGCGCTCCGAACAAACGTTTGTGTTGGAGTATTTCTGTTAGGATGGTCGTCAAGAGCTGGAGGAGCGTTTTTGGATGAAATCCTCAAAATAGTACTTCACTAGTTTCTGCTTCTTTAAGAATTTGGAAAACTGAGGGGTTTTTAACATCTGGTCAGATAAAGAAACAATATAACCCCAAAATAAAACAGGGTGGGTCATTTCCAGTGTTGTCCCACATGACAAAATAATTAATGTATTAATTAAAAAAATGAAGAAAAAAAAACATCTGTCTTACGCTGTTGGTTGATTAAAAACCATCTACTGTTTTAATGGCATCTAAAAACAAATGAAGGTGCATCTCCATGGTAACGGAACAACTTCATCTACTGAGGGTTGATCCTGGTTTCCCATTCTTATCCTGTTGACATCCCCGTTTGCAGGGTCACGTGTGCTTCTAGGTTTCTTATCAAGTGCAAAAGTGTGAATTTTTAATAATCTCAGTCACAATGATCTTTTCCAGCGTGAAATGTTCAGGAACCTGGAGAAAGTCTGAAAACCGCAGTGTCTCGCGTCCTCTTGGCGGTAGGTTACGGGATATGATGTTTCCACACACAAGACATGGAAAACTACAAAAATTCAGTCATAACCAGTGAACGATTGCACATTTAATGCAAATGGAAAACTATATCTGAACATTTTGAATGGTTTGAACTATATTTACTGCTTATGTAAAGTGAGGTCACTGAGGTCATGATAATCCTAACAGATGTAAGAGGAGACAACGACACAGTTTCTTGGAGACATTTCACTTTCCATCAGTTCCAGTTGAGAGCCGAACCACTTTCTACTCAAGAACGATCACTTTCTTAACATTTTTCTCACCATAAATGAAAATCTTGGGGGGATACTGATGAAAAATGGGAAATCTTTGAACAAGCAACGTTACCAGAGTTCATTTATTACCTTTAGAAATATTCATCCAAAAACCCGCAATAACCTAATTAGCCTAATTTTAAGATTTTTGTATTTCACTTACATATAAAATTTGCATCCATTTGGATTACATTGATTTAACATAAACAGGCTAATAAACTTAATGTGGTTCATATTTGTCAGCTAAATGTAAATGAAACCCATTAAGAATGAAATTGACAAAATAATACCAATAAACCCAACATGTTTCGAGTGCATTAGGACAGATTTATGTGTTTATTATTAATACATCTAATTGGTTTTAACTACTTAAGAACCAGTGCATTTATTAAAATACATTGATTTAAAGTATTTGAAACAAATGAGATTTACTCATTATAAAAGAATGGGAAACATATATGCAATTAAAATACATAAATCTTGGAATTAGGTGTAAATATTCCTGTGAAATATGTTGTTTCTGACATTAATGCAACTAAGGCTTCAGACACAATCAAGAAACATCAGCATCTGGGAGGCTGATTTTTTTTTCTTTTTTTCTTTTTTTACATGAAACCCAGTTTATGAATGAGAATATGACACCTCCTAAAATCTCCACTTACTGTTTTCTATTGTTGGATCATAGGAGTCCACAAACTGGCCTTCCACGAACTGGATGGTCAAGGAAGACTTTCCTGCAAATCACCAATAAATATTGGAAACAAGAGGCCATCAAACGTAGGAAACAAATGCTGTGATGAAGGCATGAATGAATTTTTAAATTTAAAAAAAAAAGTCTTTCTCATCAGGTTCCGGTGTAGAAGTGGGTACAGGACAAGTACACTGATCATGAAATATTATAATAAAATCACAGAAACCCAAACAGGTCCGAATCCAACTCATAAAAGCGCATATCATCATACTAAGGAATATGTAGGTGTTCAGCAGATGGAAGGATAAAGAAAATGGGACTATTGCGGGCATGCTGTCCTCTAAACGCGCTCTCTCTGTGCGTGTGCCATCTCGCCATCCTTTCAGTGCGTGGAAACTGCGCTTCTCTAGTTTCACGGATACATTCGAGCTGGCTGTGATGCGTCAGAACCTCTGGACCGACGGGCCTTTCCAGAGCGTGGCTCTGACAAACATGGCTCCAGGGTGAGGGTCACTGATGGAAACACATCCACAGGGCCACCAAGTGGAAAAATAGATCTGTCTCGGCCCACCCAAAAACCCCGACGCCACATCTCACCTGGTGGCGCGGAGATGTTTGCGTGACAGAACGCACTCCCAGTAATTTAAGTCTATTACAGGAGGCGTAAACCGCTCTCATAATGGACTTAAAGGGAGTCGGGAGGCCGCTGAAATCTGCGCCTCCGCGTCCCATCCCATGACAGTGACGAGGCATTCCCACGGCATTCGCGTCGTCTGTCGGGAACTCACCTACGGATCTGTACCCGAGGATGGCGATTTTTCGTGATTTTGGCTGCGGCATGTTTCCTTGTGGTTATCGCATCCAGCCCTCGGGGTCTACCGCAACCTCCAACCGGAATGGCATCCAAATCAAGGGGCGCAGAGATCCGTCATACAGCCTCCCAATCACCGCGGGAATCCCTCTGATTTCACCTGCTTTTTCAGGACCTCTCTGTCCAGATCTCGATTTAAAAATATACACAGAATAATTTCAGGTCATATGAAAAAAAAGCATGGAGTATCTACAGATCTACAATAACTGCGTCACTCCCATTTGCGATGTAATGAATTAGTAATTACTGCTGTGTTCTGATTGGCTGAAAACAGTGTGGGAGCAGGAGGAGAGGACGCTTAGTGACGCTCTGATTGGACCAGGCTGCTGTCCGTCAACCAGCGCTGCCCTCTTCCTGCTCTCTGATTGGCTGCGAGAGGCTCCGTGACGTCCTGGGTGGTCGTGCGCAATGTCATTCATATCTTTAGGGCCAGGGAGCAGTGATTCAGACCGGACCCACGAGCACGCCATTAGTTTTTAATCAGCTGTAGTATTTCTGCAGTAGCTGCTTCTAGATCAGCCACCGTGGCGCTCGGTGGCGCTCGCTCATCATTACGTAAACAAACGTAAACACACGAGCTTCTACGCGATTATTATTATCATCGTCACATGTTCCAATCAAATGATCAACGCCACATCCCACTGTGGTAATTACACTGACCTCACATCTGTTTAACAGTTTTTAAGCCTCCCATCATGTGCTAATGTGTGCCCTGTATTTACCAGGATTAAACCACAGTGTCAAAAGTCACGGTCAGAATCGGTACCAGATGTACCGGCCCACTGCACGAACGGAATGAAATATCACAGTTAAATGTAATTATGAGCTCCACAGTGGGTCACATTTACACTGAACATACTAAACTGATCAGCATCAGCGTTCACTCCACCCGCGTGGACGCAGGACCGCTGAGCGTGCTCTGTGATGGTGGCGATCGTGGAAGGGGGATCTTGATCTGCAACAGTGTTTCAGTGGCTGTGACACAGACAGGACTGAGTGGAGCCAGTGTTTCACGCAGAAGTGGTGCTGGAGGGAAGGATCCTTGTTATTGGTGTCACGCAGCAGCGGATTTCATGTTCTGATCGATCAGTGTGTGTTCATGCCACATCCAAACAGTAAAAGTATCTAACATGGTGTGTGGGAATCATTCTGGTACTGCGTGTTTTTGCTCGCCAAACGTTAAAAGCCGAGTTCTGCAGTGCCCACTAGTGGGGACACGTTGGAAAAAGGCTGCGGTCAGGAACACCCTGCCAGTTGGTCATCAGAAGTTCGGACTGGAAAACGGGTCGGCACCGTTGTTTATTTCCACTCTTAGTGTTTCCCCGTCCTGTCTGGAGCCAGATCCGAACCAGACACTCGTGACAGAAGAGAGAGGGTCACTGCGCGTGAACCTGGAACAGCAGCTGAGATGGCGCGCGAACAGCACCCTCTGCTGGCTCTTTTTGGTAAGACACCCATCTATAGGCATTACATTTAATTTTAAAGGTAAAACTGAACTAAAACATAATTTAGAAATATTGATAACCTTAAATATCCCACAAGAGCCAATTAATTTTTTTAAGGATTCTGGATTCTGCGCATGCGCCGCAGTTCCCGCCTCAGCTGTCAGATGAGGATGTATCTTCCTACTTCAGTAGTACAGGAATCAATCAGCTTGACCAGAAAGCTGAAAGCTCGCAGTTTAGAGTATTTTGTCATGTGATATAAGAAGAGTCGTGAATAAAACAAGAACCTAACAAGGGATTCACACCCCTCTAGTTGTAGCTACAGTTGCGCACCATAATGTGAAGTTGGGTGGAGGTGAAGCCTGGCTGGAGGATAATTCTGCTCTGATTTGAGTCGGTGACGTCCTATATTCCTCCACAATAACAAAAATAAATAAATAAATGAAAAAAGTGAGAGGGTATTAAGTCAGAGCATTTGAGCAGGTATACTTCAGACACACACATGTACTTTAGTACCTTATTCACTCAAGAAAAAGATTATTATTTTAAAGGATTGACGCTCTGGAACTATGACTAGAGTATCCATAAAACACTTCCGTGGTAGAAACCATAATCCTGAGAGTTTCGAACATCAGATAAAGTGATAAAGCTTTATTCTGCTTCCTCACATTTCGCCAGCAGATGTCCCCATAACCCCACTGATAACACTCACAGGAACCCCTACAAGTCCTCAAGTAACCGTCACAAACTCCCACAGGAAAGTCCTCTTCTAATTACTGTTTATTTCCATATCCTGTTTTTGTTTCTGGTGGTGACCTGCTGTTCAGCTCTGCCCACACGCACAAATCAGACTCCACGCATCCCTGATGCATTCAAACACCCTGATCCTGATGTAGCTGGGAACTTAAAACAAGCCACAGGGCTGCAGGAACACCAGAGAAACTCAGCCCACAATTAGTGGGTTAAGCCCACATGCGGACGCTGGAGATCCACGCAGGCGTGGTGAAGTGTTCTCCTTGGCTTTGTGAACTCTAATGATGCCTGTTTGTCCATCAGCCTGCAGATGGCTCTTCAGAGCCACCCTGGTGAGTTTGGGAAACAAAACTTTTGAAATAATTGTACCCTCTCATCCCGGAGACGTGCAGCTTTTCCTGATTGATGACCGATGAAATCCCACGTTCCTCCGTCGCGTCCCGGCCCACTGCAACCTAATCACAGAGACGTCCAGCACTGGGTACCAGAAAAAAAAAAAAAAATCACAATCTTTGTTCACACACTCTCTCACAAACACAAATACACACTCGTGCACGTGAAGGAGGCATGTCACTTTCTCAGCCTATCGTGACTCAAACACACTCAGGAAATATGGTAACACCGCTGGGGATTACAGTGGGCTACATGGGCCAACAATAACACCCCCCACACACACACACACACCCACCCACCCACCCACACACACACACACACACACACACACACACACACCCCACGCCCCAGCCCACCCCGCAAAAACAACAGGTGCCTGACAAGATTGTTTCACTTTAATAAAAGGCTTACACAAGCCTCAGACAAATAATACATCAAGCCGTTTTCGACACGTTGGCCTTTGGCGGCTTTATCCCCCACGGTATGAAAATTTCTTTTTCCCACACTGAGGTTTAATTTCACAGAACCGTGCATGCAACCGGAGGGCGATGCGCTCAAGGTGGTGGCGTTGCGTTTAATGTCACGAGATCAGCATTCCCGTCACGAAGTACAGAGGATGGTTTAAAAAAGGAAAAAAAAAAAAAAAAGCTTTGGATTTGCAGTGTGTGATTTCTTTAGCTGCGTGGAGCGAGTGGACATGCAGCTGGAGCTCTCTGAACTCTGGGTGCGTGGAACCGATGCCAGCCTCTTTCAACCTACTGTGAAAGCACCCCTGGCGTGGTTAGTATGCCGGCCTGGGCACCAGTCAGCCACATCCTCCAGCTGGGTCTGTGCCACCACTGGGCACCTGGACCCTCCCGTGGACCTCACAGAGCAGGATGTAAATTCAAGTTAGGGGGAGGCTTCCTCTGTGGGAAGGCTCAGCAGCGTGTCTGTCGCTTTCATGATGCCAGATGAATATCTGTACGCATGTTTCACTCATCTTATGGAGGCTTTTCCCCTCTGCACTAGATGCATGTTTGGTTTGGGTTTTTTTTGTGTCCAAACAGACAGATTCAATCTTCGGGCTGCGCCTCAGCGGCTGGACTGTGTCCAGAGTCACACAGGCCTGAAAGACAGCCATCCTTATCCAACTCTCACAAGGTGTCATTGTCGGCATCCTGTGATTACCATATCAGCAGCACATGAAACATTTATGGCTTGCTGGCAGTGATGGGCTGGCAGGCATCCTAATTTCTGAAGCAGAGCTTGTCAGATCCCATTGTTTCGAGTTCTGGTGGCATGAACAGGACAAAAAACCAGAAAAAAACACCAAGGATCTCCAACCCTGAAGCCTTTGGGAACTCTGTCACCAGAGCTTGATAATATGGGCTCTTTTTTGTTTGTTTGTTTAAACGTACCTGTCACACCCCGGCTCAAGCAGATTACAGCAGGTTACTTTTCTCTCCCAGACATCCACCACAGGCACGGCAGTGAGGAGCTTGATTTAAACCGACAGCGCTGTCCCACTCCCCCTTCATCTCGCTCCCCCTCCCCTTTTAATTGCATAAATTGTCTCTGGTGTCAGACATGAACTCTCCAGCCGATCGAATGCTAAGGTCCCTTGTCCCTCGTCCCTTCTCAGTGTCATTTAGGCTTGAGAATGTGTTCCTCTGTGTCCGTCTTTGCCAGAAACTGCAGACCTTTCACTTCTAGCCCAGGACCAAGGACATCCAGCGAGCTTCTCCAGTTTCAAACACACAAAGATCAGATACCAGTTTATTTCTTGTTTTCGTTTCCATCTATTAATTTAATCCTGTAAATCGTTGCTCAAAACATGTTTAGAGTTCAGTTTCTGCATGCCGGTTCTCCTCCACTTTGGCTTTCCGGCTGCACTTCTCATTTTCTCTTTTTAATGCAAAAGTAAGACACACTTGCTGATCTGGAACCAGGTCACAGCTGCTTTAAGCTGTACTTTTATACTTTAAAAAAAAGTAAAAGGGGAAAGAAATAACTATTAATAACATGTTAATACTGCTTTATGTAGGATTAATAAAATGAACTAAATAAATGTAAATGTGTAGGAAAAAACAGCAATACAAGATTCAGGAGGTTTATTGTCATATGCACAGGACAAAAAAAAAAAAGTTATACCAAGAAAAATTGATTGGAAATGGATGTAACCAAAAACTGGTCACACCGAGCAATGAACTCCTCCTTCTGAGTCTCTGCACACAGAAATAAGGATTGGTTTGCACCAACAGTAAAATGTATTGAAATTGAATTAATTCAAATTTGCAATTTAAGTGATTAAAAATAAAATTCATTAAAATAGTTAAAAAGAATATGGTGCTTATAGACTGACAAAAGCCTGAGCCCATGAAATATTACTGGGAATGTGAAATGTGCTGATGAGTGGGAATGGTCCAGGAAGGGTTGCCACACAATTTTCTCTCATTAGAGGGAATCTAATTCCCTCTAATTATATTTATCTTCTTACTTTCAGATGAAGAAGGCAAATATGTGCCGGCTGAGAAAAAGGTCAAGCCCGGTAACAGTACCCAGGAAAACTGAAGAGGTCACAGGCTGCCTGAAGGCCCCTGGTGCTTGAAACTCAAACAATCTCCAACCGCTGACAGATTCCACAAAAACAAATATCTGGAGTTTTTAGGGGAACAACAACTGAGAGAGCAAGAAATGGGCTGACATCGTCACAAGAAAGCGAATCCCTCAGAGCAGTGCTGTGATGCTGTAAAAATGTCAGCAATGACATGCCGTATGCATGGAGTTAGGAAAGCACATGGGTCTGCGTTTGTAAAAATTATATAAATTCTAGGGAGTTCACAGGGAACTGTACCCTCACCCTTCTTCTTCTGTACACCTCAGACTTCAGGATTAGGTGAAAGAGTTTTTCCATCGTGGGAGAAGACGTGGAGGTGGTGGAGGAGTATAAGCACTTGGATGGAGAAACAACTCTGATGCTGTTTATAAGGAAGGACAAGCAGACTTCACTGCTTACGGAAGCTTAGGTCCTTCAGAGTTTGCAGTAAGATGCTGAATATCTTCTGTAAGTCTGTTTTGGAGAGTTTGATCACATCTGCAGTCATCTGTTGGAGGAGCAGCAGAACCAGGAACTCACAGAAACTAAAAAATTGGTAAAGAAAACCAGCTCTGTTCTGGAGAAGGTTCTGGAGCCTCTGGAGATGATTGTACAAAGGAGGACATTTCATAAGATGAAGAAGATCATGGACAACCCCCTTAGCATTGTCTTCCCAACAGAGGAGTTCAGCGAGAGTGTCTTCACTCAGATCTGCTGCATTACAGACTGTTACACAAGATCCTTCAGACCATGAAAGGAGATCCTTCAGACCGCTACAGGAGATCCTTCAGACCGCTACAGGAGATCCTTCAGACCATTACAGGAGATCCTTCAGACCGCTACAGGAGATCCTTCAGACTGCTACAGGAGATCCTTCAGACCGCTACAGGAGATCCTTCAGACCATTACAGGAGATCCTTCAGACCACTACAGGAGATCCTTCAGACCATTACAGAAGATCCTTCAGACCATTACAGGAGATCCTTCAGACCATTACAGGAGATCTTTCAGACCATCACAGGAGATCCTTCAGACCATTACAGGAGATCGTTCAGACCATTACAGGAGATCCTTCAGACCATTACAGGAGATCTTTCAGACCATCACAGGAGACCCTTCAGACCATTACAGGAGATCCTTCTTGTCCACAGCTATAAACCTCTACAATGAATCTCTGAAGAAACTTAAATCATGACTACAACAATTCATTTTCATTTGGGGATAACAAGAAAAATAAAGTATTTTTTAATTGAATTTAGCTGAATATTGGCAAAGTCTTCTACCAACGGATGGACAGATGGATGGACGAAGACGTTTCGTTTAGATTTGACAGCTATGATTCCTTCACCCACATGAAGTTTCCAGGATTTCTCTTTAAATGAGCTGCACTTCAAACCAGTCCTCCAGCTGGAAGGATTCATTCTTTCAATTCTTTTTTTCTGTTCCCTGACCAAAAATAAATAGATAAATAAAAATAAAAAGACGTATGTTACATTTTCTTGTCTGTAAATCAAGAAACAACAATAAAAGGTGAGAACTTTCCAGTTGTTGTTTTTTAACTCTGACTTCCATATTCTGTCTTATTTGCAAAAAGCCCCACAACTCAGTGAATTTAAAATGTTTTTGTCATTTTTCATGTACTCAGATATTAGACAGTGCAACTTTTGAGCTCTTCTCTTTCCATATTTAAATGTTAAATATATTTCTTGCTCCTGTCAAAAAGTGCTCACTGCACTTATCTGCCAGATCATCTCTATTTTAGTGCTCACCAGGGTTCAGTTTCACTCCCTTCTTCCCCCCAGTGATTTTACTGGGTTTTGCTTCCTCTCTCTGCTTTATGTAACCGTGTATCTGTGACTGTGTCCCATCAGGTGGTCGTCCAGTTGGGCCCGGCACCGTCTGGGTCGGTCCTCAGACTCCTCAGTGGAGATGTTGAAAGATAAAGGTTTCATTTGAATAATTAATGCTAACTAACATCAAAATCCAGGCTGTTGTAACACAAAACAAATATAGAAGGTTAATTCAGTAGAATCAGTGAAAAGCTCCTTTGATTCAAGTTGCAGCTTCGCAGGTGAAGCCAATTAAGATTACTGAAGCTGCGGACCACAGACTCAGCATCGCAGCATGGGGATCCACAAGTCTTAGTCATGCAAAATGGATTTTTTTTTAAATTAAAAAAAAAGTATTTCTGTGTTTTTCTTTCCTTGCAATAATTAATTCAAAATCCCACTGCCCCACTGAATAAATACAATTGTTTATTTAAGTCACAATTTCACCAAGCTTGAGTGCAGCACTTTAAAGAAAAAAAAAAAACAGGAGTGTTTCTGCCCCTCCCCCTCCTTATTGACCTGAACCATGGGGGGATGAGGGGGGGGGGGGATCTTTGGTCTTTGATCTGGTTTGACCAAGATTCAAAACTTCAGCTTGTTTCATCAAAAATAATGACAATAAAATACATGTTTAACATGCTGAGTCCATATCACTACCCCAGATCAGGTGTGATTTAGAGTTTAATCCTGTGTGATGTAAAACAGACACAAAACTCCACTTTCCTTGGTACCTGTGGTTTAACCTGCAGCGGTGGTGGTTTAGCCCAAAAACTCACCTGCAGCTTCCTCCAAAAAAGTTCCAACAAGAGTCATGTCTTTAACCCAAGGGGGTGTGGGTCCCACCCAGCACAGCAATTTAATCAACATTTACCCTGATTTGGTCCCATCCAGGGTGCTGCCTCTGAATTAAAGACCAACAGAAGAACAGAACGGTCAGTCCCACGTATTCAGGTGGGTCGACGTACCGAAACACCCACTTTAAGTGGAAAATGTTGTGGCTGTTGTCAGGAAAATATCTTTGGATCGATAAAGCAAGGAAACTCTGAGCAGATTCGAAATGTGCATTTTGTAAAAGCAATGAAGACACTGTCCTTCTGGAACGGATCCCAAACAAGAACATTTTGGACCGATAGGAACCTTTTTCCACTGAAGAAAAGGAAAAATAAAGAAGCACTTTTTTCATTTATGTAAGACTGGAATACTTCACGTGTTTTAATGTATTGGTTGTCGGTGTTCGGGTGGATGTTGGAATAAATCATCCCCATCATCATCAGCTGTGCTGAGCTCCAGGGGAGTAACTAATCCACATCTCCGAATCCGTCAGTGGATCCAGTTCCTGTCCCGGACCAGTGTCGGTTTATCACAGCCATCAGCCTACAACTGTACCAGTCCTTCAACCATTTTTTTTTTTGTGCAGCCCGTGGCGGTGAGCAGGTGAGACCCAGATAGGCTGCTCTGTGGTACTTCATCACTCCGCTTGTTGTTGTCACGGCCACAATCGGTTTGTACTTCCCATTTGCTGTCTCAGCAAATTCCCAACTGATTCGGTCGCTTTGGAGCCCGGTTAGTTTTGCTCGCTTCCGTTCCAGCCATTATTACAAATGCTATCTTTACACGGTGGAGTTAACCTGGATAGTTCTGTCCCCTGGGTGCCTTTATTATCTATTCATCATGTTGTCCCAGTTTATCTCAAGATGAATCTGGTTGCTTCCATACAGATCTAACTACACAAACCAAGCATGTGACCTGAGGAGGAAGATTAGAAGATTACTAGATACTCCGAAGACCTGTTTTTACTCCTAGCTGGCAAAAAAAGGGGAGAAAATATTATAAAATGATACAGATGGTTTATGAATAATTTCAATATGTCTTCAAAAATGCTTTAATATGCTGCAACCATCTTTAATTCAATGCTGACAATTTTCGCAAGCAGTCAGGGGGAACTTGATTGTGTCCAAACTTGTGAAGGAATGAATATTTGAAACACTGATTTGAAATGTTCTTGGACTGGCGTTCAGCCTCCAAGCAGACTCATTGGGCGCTACCTCCAATTTCCTCCCTCGCTAATTTGCATCGCTGGGAAGAGCCTTTGTGTCACCTGGAGGTTCGGGCAGAGCAGCGTTGCATCCAATTTCCAGATGGCAATTCAAATGTGTGACATATCCTCAGTTTTTTGACAAAAAAAAAATGTGCCGCCTCTTCCACAGACTCCATTAGCTGCCGGGATGCGCGAGTGTGTACAAATGGAAAGTGTCCACTGGTGTGAATATTCACATCTGCACCTGCTGAATAATAGACGATTATCAGCTGCGGCGGCTCACCATCCACCCCCGCTGGCACTCTTTCTCTCATTTCACGGGGCTAATTTAGTATGAAACGGCTCACAAAATGCACATTTCTTGTCTCCCGGACTTGATCTTGTCTTGTGCTCTGTCTGAAGAGGGAAGATATTCCTCGGTACTAACACTGGCTCCAGGGAGTAATGTGTCTGACTCCGGAGAGCCCCAGACCCTGGCAGGAGCTCCTTACATGTCAACAGGACACAAAAAAAAACCCCACCTATGGCAGATTCTCTGGCTGTGAGGTCATAAATCATCTGTCATTGCCAGAAGCCTCCACAGTAATGATCAAGTAATAACGGTATACATCTGGAAGTGGAGTCTGTAAACGGAGCTCATCCAGGGTCATTGTTGCGCCACGTAACCAGATGAGCTTCCTCACACACCATCATTTTCATCAACCTGAGGACAGGAGGGCGTAACTGCTCTCAGGGTGAATAAGTCATCCTTATTTGGCACTACAGAGGGGCTGGGGGTGGGGTGGGGGGGTGGTATGAAGGTGCTGTGTGAATGCAGTACGAATGGTAAATTGCATTTTCCTGTCATTTAAATCTCAAGCTGCTTCCACACATCTGTTGCTCCATCAGAAGGAGGCAGTTTATTTGCTGTGGGTGGGGGTGGGTGGTGGGGTGGGGCATTTAAACATTCACTTTTATAAGATCCTGTATTAAAAATACAGAGTTAAAACAAATCTAGTGCAGACCAGCTCTAAAACCGGGGTAAATAATTACTCATCATGTCATAATCATTTTTTTCTAAAGATGCTGCGGAGTAACTTCGTTCCACTCTTCCTTCCAGTTCGCCGAGGCTTATGGGTATTTACTCACACACTTCCTGGTCAGTATTTCAGTCAGGTCCACCTAAGTGAGGTCTGGACTTTGACGGGGCCGTGCAGCATTCTCTTGTAGATTCGTCGGTGGGTTTGGGATCATTGTCCCGCTTCATCCTGCATGATTACAAAAGTAGTCAAAGAATCACGGCGAATCTTCTTTTGTTGCTCTAAATCGGCGAGAATGACAAAAATTTACAGATTAAATGAGGTATTGCACAGATTAATATTACAGATGGTGTGGGCGGCTCAGAAAATGGCTATCTTCCAGGTCATGTGACTGAAGATTGCCCTGGGTTAATTTTCTGACAGTCTCAGACTTACAAGCATCGTAAAGGGGGGACCTGGCAGTCTTGAGGTCGTACTTGAGGTCGAGCAAGCGGAAGTCGTACGGCGTGAGATGTGGTGATCTTCAGCTGTTACGGGTCTCTGAGAGTGGAGGAGCCCCAAGCCATGCTGCTGTTCCAAAACAAGTCACACGTTTTACAGTCTGGCGGGAACTTTAGGGTTTAACGTGATAACAGAGTCCTTTAGAGTCTGAGCAGCAGCTCTCGGAGTCTGTGAAAGTTTTCTGTGCTTTGTGTGGCATGACCTTGCTGGGAGATTTAAATTTATTCCACCGGTGAAGAATTTGGCGATTTACTGGCAGCCACGATGACCGTCGCTGATGCTTTTCATCCTCGGCGTGGTGCTCCCACCCCTGAATGCTTCAGACTATCAAACTCCCCAAACTTCTGCTTTTCCAGAGGCGCTCAAATCTGCAAATGATCACTAAATCAAATGCATTTGATTAACGCTCTGTCTTTTTTTTTGTGCTTGTGGAAGCTTTAAGGGTATACTTAATTTGTCCCACATCATGTCTGCAGTTGTTTTTTTCTTTCATTTTTTTTGGCATAGTTAGGCAAAAACATTAGGAGGGATATAATGTCATGACAAGAGGAGCACGGAGAGGAGCATTATTGCTTCCATCCATTAATCCGCCTACATTTCCCCGTCCCACCCCTCCCTCCATCTGTCCATCTATTTCAGCCCTTTCCAGGTATTTCAATCCTGAACTTAACCCCAAATAGGAATATGCATATGAGGGGTTTTTTCCTGCCCGTTTGACAGAGTGTGTTCTGAGTCCTTCGCTGCCACTCCGGGGACATGTTTGCACATCGGAGGAGGGCGTGCTCTGACAGTTTCAGCCCAGCTGTCATTTTTCACATAAATAGAGGATGGCAGGATATAGCTATCCAGCTGTTTGTGAAATTAGCTGACACACACACACACACACACACACACATCGATTTTAGACACAACAGAAACCTTCCCTTACCTACCATTATTAAGGGTATCGAGGCAGAGAAGGTGGAACATTGAAGACTCTCTCAGTTGATGTAAGCTGGCATCTTACCACCAGCACAATTGTTAAAAAGGCATGGCAACTTCTTCTTCTTTTTTAAAGCAAATTAAGGGAATTCACTGTTTTTTAAAAAAGGATCTTTTTGAACTTTTAGCAATCGACCAAGCCTTTACACCAACTTAATCATTGTGTGGTTTCAATCTCTCACCGTCGAAGAAAAGAAAGCTTTAAGTAGAGGTAATGATCATAAAAATAATAGTTTTTATGTATAGACATTCTAGGAGACTGTACATAAGGTTAAAAAAAAACAAAACCAAAAACTATAGAATGACATACCAGACCATAAACAAGACCATAATATACAAGACATAAAAACAAGTTATAATTAGACAATGCAACTGTTGTCAGGGAGACGACGCAGTCTTAAACAGATGGGTTTGGAGTGTGGATTTAAAGACAGAAAGTGAAACGACATTTCTGAGTTCCAGAGCCTGGACGCAGGGCGGCTGAAAGCTCTGCTCCCCGTGGTGGTCAAGTGGATGGAGGAGGAGGATCTGAGGGTACGGGAGGGAGTCACAACAGGCCAGACAGACATGGGGGGGGGCAGGGAGAAGATTATGGATGGTCTCGAATCTTGACGGGAGGAGTTTGAATTCAACGTGGAACTTGAGCAGAAGCCAGTGGAGCAGCTTTGGGATGGGGGTGATGTGATGGATGGAGGGGGGTTCTGGTGATGATGCGGGCAGCAGAATTCTGAACCAGCTGACGTTTATGGAGACATTTGTGAGTGAGGCTAAAGAGGGGGGAGTTACAGTAACCCAGGGAGGAAGGGACAAGGCTTTGAATGAGGACAGCAGTGATGAGGGAGGGGGGAAAGCAGTTCATGTCAAGTAGGTGGAGGGATGAAGTCCTCTCGAGGACGATACCCAGACTCTTAACCTGTTGGGATGAGGAGACAGAGCAATTAGGATAACAAGGAAAAAAACTGTCCGTTTTGTACCAATGAGGAGAATTTCCATTTTGTCACTATTTAGTTTGAGGAAGCTTGAAGAAAACCCAGACTTGATTTCTTCCATCCATACACTCAGTGAGAGAAGAGGGTGGGAGGTTGGAGGTGGGTTTCCAGGTGAGGTACAGCTGGGTTTCCATCGAGTGAAGAAGTGAAGCTTAACTTTATATTTGCAGAAGATATTGCCAGTAAGAAGAAGGTAGATGATGAACAGGAAGGGCCCCAGGAAAGAGTGACAGGGAAGGCTGGGGTGTGAAAGATTTAAGCTGAATAAAATGATTCCAGCCTGAGCGATAAGATTTAAATAGTCTAGTGGAGTGTGAGTGAGACCGATGGAGGGCAGTCCTTAGAGGAGGGTGGCACCAGACACCAGAGCAGCAGATCAAGTCCACAGTGGGACCTTTAGAGTACATTAGAACATCAGCAAACCAAAGCTCTAATGACAGGAAAACAGGATATAAAGGCTAAAGTAAGAGTAATTTCTCTTGTCCATGTATGTGTGTGTGTGTATGTACATATATGTGTGTGTGTATATATATATATATATATATATATATATATATATATATATATATATATATATATATAT
>JAOWBL010028021.1:0-30815 GCA_028564865.1 Zenarchopterus dispar
ATATATATGTATATATATATATATATATATATATATATATATATATATATATATATATATATATATATATATATATCCTTTACAACTGTTTCCACCTAATTCTCAGGTATTTACTTCATCTGAAGGTTCATCTCACAACTTTTACTTTGAAATTCTGCAGATTACCTTTTTCAAGTAGCCACATCCCCAGATTCACAGCAAACTCAGTCATTTTCAAAAGTGCACACTACACTTGCAGTATGCTGGTTTTTTTCCAAAATCCAGTACTCAGTACACAGTATGCCATCCATTAAACTGTCACTGGATGTGTTTTGGGAGACAGCCCCCAGTGGTCAGTCTATCTGCAAATGTTTAATATTTCCGCTTCAATCTGAAAGTGAGAACATTGGTGCTTGTTCATATCTGGCCTGGCAGTATCCATCTGTCCAGTCTACTTAAGTATTGGATACCACAATACAATAATATGCCACTACTCTAAGTGGTCATGTGGCTAGCTTCAGGTTATGAAGTAAAATTCTTGATTTGATGATGATTTGCCTGTACTAATGATAAAAAAAACATACTGTATCCTGCATTGTTTGCACTTTAAAAACACCCTCAGACTGCTCTTTCTATCATTTCTCTTTACTTTGAACTTCTGAAACAAGTGGCAGAACGTTAGTTTCCTCCATCCTGTTCTCTCACCGGGTGAATGGACGAGGCCTGCTCAACTCTCAGAGTTTGTGTCTTGTGGGCAGCCACCAATTTCAAAAACTACGTAAAAGTTTCCCTCAAAAGTCAGATGCACAGCAACAAGTAAAACAACTGATTTCACTGATGATTCCTCAAGGAGCAGCACAGGGTTAGCATGGAGGCTAATTTGTAAAGAAGAAGAAGAAGTGATGGTTTTTTTGATGTTATGTTGCAATGTTGTGATGTTAATTTAATGTCAAGATGACGTCAGTTGCCCTTGTGACAAAGCGTCGTCCATGCCAACTTCCTTTAATATTTCAGCTTCAACATTTATCAGACACGCAGGTGTATAAGTTCTTAACTAGAATTAGACATGCAGTGTGGGGATTTAACTATCTTATTATTATTTTCTGTTTCGTTGTACCACATGTACAAGCACATGAACACAGCAGGAAGAGTCATAAATTCTTTATGGTGAAACATGTGGACGACACACAAGTGGTTTCACACTCCCTTTTCTTTGGCCATTTTAAGACCAAATACTGAACTACAAGTGTGTACTGCTTGTATCAGTGAATGACAGAGTATGCTTGTATGAAAACACATACACAGTCTTATTATCTTATTGTTATTTTTGGAAACTTTACAGTTTTCAACTGACCAGTCTACCTCACATCATATCCCAAAATGCAATGCACCGCGACAGGGGAAGCCGGGAGGAGTGGTTGTGTTAGTGGTTTCAACTTGTTCTGTGCAATGCTGTTGCTGTATTTAAAGTGGCGTACTACGTACTAACAATGACCACCAAACCAGTATGCAGTACATACTGCATACTACATTGTAAGTGCAGTACTGTATACTACACTATAAGTGTGGTATGCAGTAAATACTGTATACTACACTGTAACTGCAGTATGCAGTACATACTGTATACTGCATTGTAAGTGCAGTATGCAGTATATACTATATGATACATTGTAAGTGCAGTATGCAGTATATACTATATGATACATTGTAAATGCAGTATGCACGTGTCAAAGGTTTGGGTTACAGCTGCTATAATTTTTCTTGTGAAACCTCGTCATTGCATGATGATGGTTTTTTTTTTTTTACCAGCAAGTAGAATATAAAATTTTCATTTACTGCAGAAATACTCAAGATTTATAACCTGCAATAGGTTCATTAAAAAAAAAAAAAAAAACTATAAACATGAGATAAAAACTCAGTATGGTATTTATTTCATACACGTTTGTGGTTTCATTTGTAAAACTCTGGTATTTATCCCGGTCCATTCTTTGCAGGAAATAATAGCTGATCATTTCTGAATTAGTTGTACCCTGCAACTGTTGCAACAGCAATGAAATTAGGTAAATACAGTGAAGTCTGTCTTTGGCTTACACCGTGGAATCTGAGTTGTTATAAAGTAATGATGTACAGCCGCACTTTGCCATGGATGTCATAAAAGAGCTGGGATCGCTTGCCCAAAGCAGTAAGAAAATGTTTTGGCCTTTCCAATAGTTGAGTAATTTTCCTTCAAAATGAATGAAAGCTTTGTTAGGTTCCAGTATTAAATATTAAAATTCAAGCAGTAATACCAATACAACAAAACTGTGAACTTCATGGTATGTTAAGTATTTTCTGAACAGCAAAACAGATCATGAAAGATTTTGGTTTAAATCCAATATAATTACCGACAATGTAAAATGTGTAGTGTGAAAATCAGATACTAGTACCACAACCAAATCTTTGTACTACTTTACTAAAATGTTGCACAATTTCTGCTGTTATTTTTACACCTTTATCACAGTTATCTGTTAGAAAAGTGAATAAAAAAGACTGTTTTCAGCATTTAAGCCAATACACCACAATAAAGAGCTTTAAAAAAACTGTCTGACATATAATTGAAATATGAAACTTGATAATGAGCCAGCAATATGCTTGCCAGCAGACATTTTGGGGTTGCCAGAAACTATTTTTGGCAACCACATGGAGCCAGCTGACCTAGTACTTGTGTGTATCAGGAATCATCTTCTGCTGCATAACTTCTGCTATGAGGTAATATGATGGATGCGATTATTTAGTAGATCACATTCTGTCTGTGAGCGAAAAGAAAAAAACCCCCCAAAACTGACATCCTACTGTCTCTGTACCAAGACAGACAGCGTAGCATTACTACAGCGTCTCTGCGTGTGTTTTACAGCTAGAAAGTACTCAATCTCCTAATCTTAGCCGTTATTCATGAGGGTACATTTTAACAATTTTACACATCAATAGTTTTTCTTCATAGATGACAAAACTGCTAGTGCAGTAATGGAAAGAAAAGTAATGGAAAAGCATGTCAGTCAAGTATTTTTTTTTTCTTTCCTTGAATGAGAAATCATATCACATAAAAAAATAATTAAAAAAAACAACTTTTGATGTAAACTCATGACCCCAGAGCTCCTAAATGCTGAACATAACTTAAAGAGGACGTTCTGTGGAAAAATTCACTTTTTTAATGCTTGAGCATGGAAGTTTGGTATCTGGGGCGCCTGTCAGGTTATAAAAAAAGGATTTTTTTTAAACCACTCAGGCTGTGTTGAGTATGTTTCTCCAGTCAGGGCCAATCGGAGAAACTGAGCGATTCAGATCGTGGTCTTGAGTGTCCTTATTGTTGCACGTCTGCAGAGAGTCCAGCGACTCCTAAGATCCATCACAATCAGCCGTGAAAGCACTTGTCCTGCCCAAGACTCAAAGACACTGATGCTCTTGGTGAGTGTACACTCACAAACACAAAATATTGCTATCCTTGCCATCGACAGGTGACCAAAGAGCCCTGTGGATTAGTTTTATATTTGAAGGAAAATTTCTGGCTACGGTGTGCAAAAAAAACCTAGTGGTGTGCTTAAACCTGGGGCAATCCAAAGCTTGATTGGGAACTAAACTCATGAAATAGATCAGTACCAAATGATCATGACGAATCCATGAAGGATGAAGATGTAAGTATTTTTTTAAAAAATATTTAATTTGATGTGTCCTTGTACAGTCACAGTGCTGTTTGTGTTGTAGTGGTGTAAGTTAAATATCCTATTAAAACATCATCATAAGGACAGACTAAAAGAAGCCATAAACAGTGAATATGAGCAGATCATTGATTTTTTTTTCTTGTGTGTATAACTACATGTTCCTATATAAATGTTTTTTTTGTTTGTTTGTTTGTTTTTTTGCTCTACAGTCTGTGCCAATCAGACATGAGTGGTTGAGTTTTGTCTTTTCAAAGCCGACAGCTTTGCTCCCCTCGGGAAAAGTTTTCGATGGAGGCGGGGACTGGCTCATCGATGGAGGGCGAAACATAAAGTGTCTATCATCAGCAAAACGCAGAGAGCGAGCGCCTCCCTTCCCCTTCCTCCCTGAGAGAGAGCAGTACATCACAAACGTGCATTTCCTAAGAAAAATCAACTGCACATGCACGATTCGTCCTCTGTCGGTGATTGGCTGGAGTCATGCTTGTTATGGTTTGGGGATGAATCTGTTTGTTTCCAGATTATGTTTTGATTATTTATTTATTTATTTATTTATTTATTTACAGTGTAACCACAAAATATTCACTAAATGTGACGAAAAGTGTTCTGGGTTAGAAAACACACAGAATCGCTTACCCTACCTTTAACATGGTTTCATTTTAAACACCATAAAGTATGCCCAGCTATATGATGCAAATTTAATACATTTAATATAAAATTCCCTTAAAGAAAAGTTCAAAAGATCAGCATGCTGCAGCACTTCAAATAGCAGCTTTGTGCACGTCATCTCTTACCATTTTTCTCCCCCAGCAGCCGTGTGTTGTTGAACGGTGTATCCAAACTGGGCTTGTTTCGGGCCTTTGATGATTCTGGGTTTCTTTGTGTCGATATTAAAGCAGTCATGGAGTCCTTTAAGAAAAAATATAAAACAAAAGTATTATTGTGTGCGAGTTACTGGATGTGAGAAGGACTTCAAATTCCTGCCATTAAACATTGAAAGTGCAGGACCCATTTCGGTAGCATCAAAATGATCCACATAGCTATCTTTCAGTGTGAAACTGCACTGTCTTCAGTAGTTTTCAGCTACTTTTGTTACATCAACATCTGGCTGCAGAGCAACAAACTTGGGCCTTAAAGTAATCCCTGACCCGTCTCATTTCTCCTTTGTCCCACTGGCCAAGTATAAACATTGACTTTCTTCAGAAAGACACGCATATTACTATAATAAACTGAGCCACCTGTCCCATTTCACTGACTTTTTTTCTTTTTCAAATCACAAAAATGCCGACCCAGAAGTGTTTTTGTTAAACATCTTAGTGTCAACATGACTACCTGTATGCCACTGATTTTACTTCCAAAATACATATGTCAAACCCCTGAGTGGCTGACATCATTTCAATATACGTATGAGGCTAAAGATGAATCAGAGATGTGAAGTCTAATAAAAATAAGGGTTTAGAGAGTGGAAAAGGAAAAAAAAATCATTAAAGTAAAATGAAAGTATATTGGTTCCGAATATCCTTAAACTAAAAACATTCAGCAGTGAGTCTGTTTTTATATAGCAGTTAATGGATGATGAAGGGTGATCTGATGTCAAAAGAGGGTAAGAAGTAAAATCTGCCATGGGACATGATCAAAACAAATCTGTTTTCCCCACTGCATTCTGAAATTTTTCTCACAATTGCAGATATCTTACAGATGTGGCAGAAGAAACCAGAGGACATCTGTTTTTAATTAAAATACCAATCAGAGAAGGTAGCGTTTAGGCTTTGCGTGTCACCAAATCAAGTCTTACAGTTTGTTTGTTTTTTTTTAATGGTCACATCCTTTTTCTTTTTAACCTTTTTAACATCTTTATATGTGAGGGAAGTGTTGAAGTGGTGTTTTTATCTCTATGTTCATTTGTCATCTACTAAATCTCTTCCTGGGCTGACCGAGTGTCAAAGTAGGCATAAGCCTTGATTTGTGTGGCTCCACTGACGTTTCAGCTACTGTTAGTTAAACGATTACACCACAGCTTTCTAAGATTATAAATAAGCTGAACTAACTCAGACTTTAGAGCCAAAAAAAAAAGCAAGAAGAGAGGAAAGTAGGAGGACAATTGAAAAACACTTGTAGTTTAATGAGGCACAGAAGTCTTTTCTGCAGGAGATAAAGTCTAAAATGACCGAGTTTTCTCACAGTTTGAGCTCCGCAGAGCTGCCAACAGCACAAAAGCCTCTGTTTTCAACCACCAAAAACGTCCCCAAAGCTTCCATCTCCGAGGCTCTTTTCCACACACATTTTAGTTTATTAAATCTCTTGCCGGCACGCTAAACATCCCACTTGCAGATCATTTGCCATCAGCAAGACTTGGGTCATGTCAAGTTAACTAAGCGGTCTTTCCTGAAAGGAAAAACTTATTTAAATGCAAGCGATAGAGAGGAGGAATGCTCGACTAAAGCTGGGCACATGCAACAAATTATTCAGTAAAAAACAACAGCTGAGCTGAAATTTGAGGCACCAGCGCCCTGCGTTGTCTTGTTACAGTGCCAACCGCATTAGCATAGCTGGGATTGTTTTTACCTGAAGGTCGTCTGCTGTCTGTCTGAGTCTGCAAAATCTGCACGTGATGATATTAAATGAAGTATGAAATGCTGCAGAAGTGGTTATAAGTGGGAGATTTTATCAGCAGAACTGTGTCATAATCGGGCAGGTTTTGAATGTGGGATGTGGTAAAATCAACAGTTATTGATCTATGGAGGCTCACTCTACTTTACGTCCATGTCCCACACTCTTTTTCCATTGATGGCATCTGTATCTGTTGCATAAGTATGTTATTTTAAGCATGTTTTTATGATCCGAGTACTCATTTGGCATCATTGCTCCTATGATCAAATTTAAACATGCTTCTCAATAAAACTCAGTGTCTTTTTGATTGTTTTAATGAAGTTATTATTTCCACTGACTAAAAAAAAACAAAAAACAATTTAGCTGATGTAAAAGACACACCTTCAAGGTGATGATTAGGAACTGAGTCAAATCTATCCACTGGGCACCTCCATTAAGATCTTTTGCCTAAGTTTGCTCCAAGAGCACATCAGCTGTTTTTGACCTTTACACAATTGTTTACATCATGCTCCTAATTTTATTATATCAATTATATTACGCTGAAAATCTCTGCCCAGATGTCCCCTTCCTGATGTCTTTAATTACTTCGTAGAGCTTCAGTATTGCTGCTGCAAGTTCAAAATGAGCATCCCAGACAGCTTTGTATACAGGTTACACACTCACACGGGTTTAAAGGTGGTGTGCAAATATGTTGGGTTTCTCTGCAGGTTGCACGGTAGCCCTGCCTGTGTTTGCCCACATGGACTCTGAATGGGAACTACCCGTTTTTAATGTGACCCACAGAAGTTTCCTTCTTCTTAGCCAATGCTCATTTAGCTCACTTGTATCCCTCGCAGGGCCATGTATTTGCCCAAACAGGCTTCCCATTTGAAGCTGATCCCATGTGGGACTCGTGTCATTTACCCATTTCAAATTTAAACCCACTCTGTACCAAACTAACCCAGGTTTGGCCCCACGGCTGTTGTGTTTGTAAAGGTTTTGATGATTGAATTGTGAATAAACTGAATTCACAAACAGACCAAGAACTCATGATACATTAATAAGATTTCATAATTGGGATTGGGCATTTTTATTTGTGCACAGTCTTTTACGGTACTGACTTGTCAAATAAAACTCAAACTCGAAACAACATTTCCATCTCATGAAGAGATGTCATTTTACATTTGAACCATGAATACTGTTAAGAGTACGATGCACAGCTAAAAAGAAGTCGAATTTCACTGCAGAGGACATTTATTTATCTGGGTGTGCAGCTGTTTGCACTTTGAGATGATGAAATGTTACATACTGAGCAGCTGTATTCCTTGAAGGAATATAGCTCATTTACCGCAATGGGAAATCACCTGCATTCCATAAATAGGGAATATTTAGGAGGATAAATAGGCTGTCTAAACACGCAGCAAGCCAAATGCCCCCTCTTTCAGTTCTTCTGCATGCATTTGTAAATCTGAGGGCAAAACTGAGCGTTTTGTGATTGCAAACAGCATCAAAACCATCACAACCATGATTTTCCCGCAGCTGTCATGTCACTGGACTGAGTGCTGCCCAATGAATCACCTTTTTCTTTTTTTTCTTTTGGTCAAGTGTACATGGGTATACCACACCTTGATTTGTCCCGTTCTGTGAAAGCCTCCACCTCTGCAGACTCTTCATATAAATATTGACACATTTGTCTCATTGCTCATTTCCGGCTGTATGAATGGTTCATGTGTTCAGCTGGTCTTTCATCCTAACTCGGGGGGGGGGGATCCTCCTAAAGACTCTGTTTATCTAGAAACATAAGAGGAGGGACTGATAATTGATTGCTGGGAACAAACATGTATACTACAAATAAATGAAAAAGATCACTTTATTCCAGAATAATGTTATTTATAGACAACGGGCAATGTGCTGCATCAGTTTTAAACAACTTTGTCAATTTGACAAATCTTAGTGCAAGCTGTGAAGCTAACTTCCAAGCACTTGAAGTAAATTCTGACCAAGAAATACTTGGTCAAAAAAACTGCAAACTTTTAAAATGTCTGGGACAGAGAGAGAAGCGTGAGGATGAAAGCGTGAGAAAAGAGGTTATCCAGTTTCCATTTAAAGCTCCTAATGTGCCAAAGAAATCTAATATTCACAGTAATGTCAGCGGCTTCTAGCGCAAGGCTGGAGTCTTGCTGGGTTTCCTGTGTACTGGTTTCCATGCCTAGATAAACCTCAGGCCGGGGGCTGCCGGTGCGACCCATATACTCCGCTGCTGCCTTTGGCCCAACACCAAGCTGCTGGAGCCGCACCACAAACCCACTGACACAGAGCAGCCGCGCAGACGTATTATCTAAACAGTAATTTTGGAGACATCCCCGTATCAGACATACTTGGTGCAGCTGATACAGCGTAATGACGTTCATGAGTTATGGAAATGTACAACACTGTATTGTTTCCTCTACTTTGATGTCTGCGTGTAGAGTCGGTTATGAGATGTGAGTGTGCAGGCCGGGGGTCTCCAACCCTGGTCCTCGAGAGTCGCTGCTGCTGCACGTTTTCGATGTTTCTCTGCATCAACACACCTGATCAAGGTTTGCACAACTCTGTTAATGACATGTCTGTCAGGGAAACATCTGAAACATGCAGGACAGTGGCTCTCGAGGACCAGAGTTGGAGACCCCTGGTATAGACAATCCATGAATGAACTTATGGGAACAGTAGCATAAGCTTCAACAATAAGATGTGTGGGTTTTAACATGACAATAATATAAAGAAGCAGAATTTTCACACTTCCTTTTCTGAAGATTTTCTTTCAAAAGATATGCTTTTCGACAGTGGACAATACGTTTTCAAACATTTGGGCACTCTTCCTTATGCCAAAGTAAATACTCCAGGAGGCAAGGGCTATCTAAAACCAGATGTTCCCACTACGCAACAGCCAAGTGGGCAATGCTTAACAAGCTGTTAACCCTCTGAACCAACAAAAGGCCTTGTGGGGATTCAAGACTCGGAGGTAATACAACACAGGATATAATTCACCAGCTTTGACATATTCAGAGACAGGTCATGAATTAGTTTTGGCCAGCGTAACATTACCTGCCTTTGATGCTGAAATTTCAACTGTGTTTGTGATCTGGTATATCAAAATAAAACAAACTAACTGGAAATCAAGTGATAGACTGTTTTAGAAATCCTCCTGAAGGAGACAAATTATGACATTATTTCAAATGCTGACACATCTTTCTTCGGTCTTAATGAAACATCCGTAACGACGCATAAACACCAACACCTTTTCAATTATGTCTTTACTGTTCTGTTCACAGCTGCTGGTTTAAGCAGCTGCAACCCTGTATTTTCCTCTTTTGCAAGTGGTGTAAAAGATTTGTACTACCCACTTCTGAGGTAAAACAAATGCAGCATAATGTGAAGGTAGATGGAGGATGGAGATGGGGAGGCTGGGTGAATTTAAACTCATGTGGGTCTGTGATGTTACCATTTCCCGCAGATCTGAATTGCTCACCACTCCAAAGCAAGTGATAAAGCATGAAGTTAAAATAAATGGTCTCAAACTCATTAAAAAATCTTTTTTTTTCATGTCTCATTTAATGTTACATTAAATATATCTGTTATCAACAAAATGCAGCCTAGAACAAAAAAAATTAGTAATTTATCTTTGTTTTGTAGCCAGAAAACAAAACTGAGCATGACCCAGAGTTGGCTCTTCCATCTAAGTAGATGAAGTAGTACTTTATATAAAAACTTCATCAAAACATCTCAAGAGGAAAAAGTGACGTACCTCTGTTCAAATTGTATATGTGTATAGATGTTACACATTTGTTAAAAAAAACCTAGAAAACCTTATGACATCCAAATAGTTGCATATTTCACTTGTAAGGTATGCCATAAAGGACTGACAACCTGTCCAGGGTCAAACTCTGCACATCACTTGAAGACAGCCGGGATAACCTGCAGCAGACCTCCCAGACCCTGAACATTGATCCTGAACAGGAAAACTAGGTCTAGATAATGGCTAGCTGGATGTTAGGACTGACTGTGTTTTAATGAGGACTGCATTTTTCAGTTGTCTAAATTTAATCAACTAGTTTGTAATGTCTAAATCTAAACATTTGATTTCTGTGATGGAAATATTAGTCTTGGTCACTCTATGACCGACTTCATGAGTACAATTAGTGAGAATACATATTTTGTACATAAATCTCAGTATGTTCTGTATTACAATGTCGTTTCTGCATTGGAGCTCCTGATGTTTGGTTTGACCTCTTTTGCATGCAAATGTCATAATAAATCTGCTGAACTTGGACCATCTCTCAAGTCTTTATTTCTTACTAACTTAGGACTCTCAGTCTGGTCCAGATAGTCACCCTGGAGGTTAAAATATACAATACAGAGGTATTCGTAGGTTTTTCCACAACAATTCTGTTGCCTAAACCTAACCAGAAAACGAGTAAAAATGAAAATGAATTTTAAAATCAAATAAAGTTTAAAATAAAATGGATTGAACAGTGGTAAAAACTGGGTTTTTTGGATGGTGACTATAGATGCTTTTGCCAGTTAAAACTGGTTAACATTTCTTTCATGACAACTTTATGAGTAGCGTGAAATTTTACCGAACATTTTTTTGTTTTATCACATCGATGTACACTCAAAAAAATAAATTCATATGCAAGAATATTAATTAAGGGTGATACTGAAAAAATTGTGACTATATAATCGCACAATTAAAGAAGTTCAGTGCATGTATTAAAATGATAATCAATGTTAAAATAAATAAATAAATAAATAAATAAACCCCTCTAGTGGGTGAAGGACGCTAGTAAGGATGAGTCAGAATATCCAGGCATCAAAAAGGGCCTTGGGAATGAGAGGGGTCAACAAAAACAGTCCTACATTGTCAGTAATTTTGGCTTTTTGTAACCATGATCACCCCAGAAAAACAAATTATAATTTTATTTTTATTTTAACCTTATAAACAATTTTCCCTGATTCTAAAGTGCATTCGAGGGAACAGAAGAAACAAGAAGAGATATTTTTCTAATGAACTGGTGGAAACCAAAACACTGAGGATTAATAATGGACAAAAATTAATCATGGGTGAAAATAATTACTCCAAATTGACTATTTATGTAACTCTATGGTCACAAATGTATCTAAGGATATTTCCATTATGAAATTGGATTTGAGCATCTTTAAACCATTTTGTTTGATTTAATAATTTGTGGAGGGGGAAACAGGTTGAGAAGGGGCTAAACCTCATTTTTCCTGCTTTTCTTTCCTCATTTAGTTTTCCCTGTTTTGTGATTTTTGTGTGTTGAAAACTAGCCACAGATACTGTACCCCACTCAACAATCCAATCCTTTGCTTGGTATTGTTCCTATATTTTTTCTCTCTTTGCATTTTTTTGTTTTCTACATATTTTCTCCAAGTTTAACCAACCTTCTAGTCGAGCAAAAAAAAAAAGTAACAAATTCAGGTAATGGAGGACATTCCTTGGAAGACTTTGACCTTCACACCAACAAGGAGACGCATCTTTGCAATGTCCTTGAGGGTTAGAAAAAAAAAAGCAGCCTTTTTAAAGGAAAACAGCACATTAAGTCTGGCATTAACAGGAAGCAGTTTATGATGACAAACATATATATGGATGATGAGACACATTCATGCATTTTTCTTTGAGGTTAACACAGCAATGTTCTTAACCTCTTATTATTAGGACATTATTGTTTACTTAATCTAGTCAGAATCTGCTCTGGTTTGAGTACATATTTTAATTTTTGGAGACCTTCCACCAAAACCCAATATCCCACATGTCAGTATTTGATTATTTTTGTCATTTGAAAGGGAGAATTTTCCACGACAGCCTGGTCTTCCCTGCATGGGGTAGTCATATTGAATGTCTATTAAAAGAAAGAAATTTGAAGTCCAGTTTGGGAAAAGAAATTGAGTTGACGTACAGTGCTCTGATGGGATAGTGCTTATAAGGACATGGGCCTTATGAGGTAAATGACACCCGCTGTTTCCATCTCATATACAGCATGTGTCCTTTACATCGAGGAGACAGCCTCACTCAAAGCTATCTGGAGCAGATCTTTGTCCCAGAAGTCCGCAAACTCCAGACTGAAATGAACCCTGCTTCATATACTCTTGCCAAAACATCTTCCACTGCAGCCAGCGTCAGATCACTCTTCGCAGACCTCAGCTACAAGGTCAGAGTCTCCTCTACCGTGGAATCCGTCCAAAACCACCCCCCCCCCCCAAAAAAAATTCCAAAATCAAACCAAATATTTACAATAGATTTCCTCATCTCCAGTGCATAGCTGTGATTTTTTTAGTGTTCAAAACAAAGATGGGCTTCACAGACCTCCAGAGAAGTGTTAAAAAAAAATACTCTTTTGTAAATAACACAACAGAAAAGGGGTGAATTTGAAGATTTGACAGTTGAAAGGCATCTGGTAAAACATAATGTGCAGACGGAGGACAGAAAGCTCCAGAAATGTTTCTCAGCACCCAGTGTGTTTAAAATGTGGTAGAGACCTTTATTGCAGTACTATAATAAGAATATAAAGAGCATTTATAGTCTGCATGTAGTCAGCTCAATTAACTTTACTTACACGTGTGGCTGCTTTACATTTGTTTATGATGCTTAGTGATTTTTTAACTGTGAAAAATATACATAGGTCTTTTTTATGGCTTTTAATTGACTGTCAGTCTCTTCATCTTGGCTGTTACTGTTATAGTGATTTCACTCATAATTGACCACAATTCTGGCTGAGCACCAACTGCTCTCCGGTCGCTGGAAACTTGACTGTAAAGAGACAGAATCAACTTACATTTGACAGAACATGCCTCTTTCCATTGGCACATAAAAGACTGATGTAGACCTGAAGAGGACAATAAATCCCTCAGAATAAACAGTGAATTCTGCTTTCCTGTCTCTTGGCATGTTAGTGGGTCAAGATCATGAGTGGGTGACACAAATAGCCAGAAAGTCAATCAGTCATATAGGTCATCATCTATATCTGGATTTTGTTGTTAAGTTGGATTTGGGGAATAAAAAATATGAACAAGAGTGATTACAAAAAAAAAAAGAAGCCTTTAAAAAACCTTTAAAGTCACAGTCCTTAAAGTTTCCTTCCACCGTTGGAAGAAGTCCAAACACTACAACCAGTTAGTTTGTCACAGTACTGCAAAGTCATGTGAGGAAAGAAAATAATTCAGGTTTAATGATGCATGCAAAGATGCATACAATACAATCACAAACCTAAAAACTTCAACAGAAACGTAAAGACTTTGGACTCACCTAACTGCTGGCTACAGATCCAGAGAAGTAGGAAGCAGTAGTAGTACTCCATATGTTTGCTGCTGCACGCGTGCATGTGGTGATGTGTATACGTGATGACTGCTGTGAGGGTCTACAGGCTGTATGAGGCACAGTGGCAGGCACAGTTAAAGATCCCACTCTGATTGACTCTAAGTCAAAGCGCTGAGTATAAGTGGAGAGGAAGGAGGGGACTGTCAAAGAAGGAGGTTCAGTCTGCTGGACGAAGCGGACTCTCATTCACTCATTCAGCTCAGTCTGACTGGCTCAAAACTATAAAGTGATTCATCTCTAGGTAATGTTTTTTTGGAGTAGGTATTTCCCTAGTCTAATTTTATAACACACACTTAAAGGGAGTACGGTTCTGTTGTCATGATTTGTGGCTTTGGTTCTTTTCTTTGTGCCTGTTTCTATTCTTATCTTGAGTTTTTATCCAGGTTTTTGTCAGTTCTCCTGTGAAGTTTCTGTCTTGATCTGATCTGATTGCTTTCGTTTACATCCTGCTTCTGTGTTTTAGCCAGTTCCTGTCTCCCCTGTACCTGTGTGTCACTCATACTCCCACTTCCTCTGTCTCCCTGCTGCAGTCTTTCCACCTGTGCCTTATTATCCAATTATCTCTCAGTGTGTATAGTCTGGTCTCTCCCTCTGAGCTCTGAGTGTGTCTGTGCACCCAACCTGTTGCATTTGTGATTCTTGCCAGGTGCTATTTAGTATAAGTAAAGCTTCATATAGTCACTACCCTAGCATAATTACCAAAGTCATTCATGTTCAAATATAACTTATGCTACGAGGCTAATGCTATGCAACTGTGCTACCTTTAATGTTGGCGCTGCTCTGTAATTACACCATTAAACACCAGGGGGCGATGGATGTACTTTTCTGTAACATGATCGCTGTATGTGCATATTCCTGTTATGAAGCTTGCACACAGCAAATGAAGTGAGTTGGAGACGATAAATGTTGAGTACATTTTTACAGCAGCAATCTATCTTTCTATTAAACAGCAACATTTTTTAAAAAAAGAAGTTGCAGCAAGAAAGAAAAGAAATACAATGCTACCAAACAAACTAATCACTTTTTTCATGGTCTGTGGCAACCCAACATGTAGTTACAATTCTGGAGAGAAGAACATCAGGCAAAAGTCCAGGTTACAACACAGGGTTCCCAGCATCTGCGGACATACATTGTAGGTTTGGCATAGTTAAATCCCCTATCACCCTCCTACGTTCTTGGTTCTGTTTATTTGTTTAAACAAACCAAGAACTGGATTACATGCCTTAGTTTTCTACAATGCCTTATGGTGTTTTTACTTGTTTAATTAAAGACTCTTTAGTCTTCTGCTTTCTACATCTTGTTTCTCATGTAACATTTTAACCCACTCCATGAAGCAATACCACTTCTGACCACATAGAGGCAGCATACCACAGGAAAGTTCATATGTCAGCCCCCCCGGTGCAAAAAAAGTGCAACGCTGGTGGGACAAAGTGGCATTAAAATGGCATGCTGGATTATCCCTAATCATAAGCACAATATTACCAGCGGCTTATTTGTCAGAACAGCAGGTCAGTACGTCCTCGTGTGGTGAGAAATGGTGTTGCTACATAAAGTGGCTTTAAGCTGTTTAGATGTGAAAAATATGTTATGGCGCCCCCTCCAATCCAAGACAGAGATCTATCATGTTGAACATCTGGAGCTCTTGGGAACTAAACAATAATGGGAGAAGGCATGGGGTGATGTCAGCATGAGGAATGGAAACTACAAAAGACGCCGAGGAGATACTGTACAACATACATATCAAAAAAAAAGAAATGACAACAAGAAAGGCTTGAATACATAAAGCAAACACACACCATTCAGTCCATTTTCAAATAAACAGTTTTTGTTTTATGGTTTTGCATTATTTCTCATGTGTGTTTTCTTGACAGTACGTGGTATGCAGACCTGTGACTGAGTTTTTAGATCATGTGGCGTGTGACCTCCTGATGTCACGTCGTCTGAACACCACAATGTTGAAGGTTGTTTAGCCTGAAGCCTCCTTTAGAGTAATTACATCCTGAGAAAATCACAGCAGGGTATGGAAAAACACCAGCCCAAGTTGTCTTCTTTCATACTCAAACTATGAACTGCGATGTTATTAAACCACAAGCCAGCCAGCGTATTAACAGAGGAACTCAAATGTGGGTTATGTTACCTCATATTCTTGCAGGAGAACCATCCACTCTCAAGTGCAAAATGATCCAGCATATGAAATAATATGTACATTTGCTCCCTTCAAGGCAGATGGAGGTTCTTCTGGTAGACTACTTAAGTGAAGCATTTCACAACTCTTGACATCAGCATTTTTCACAGTGGCATGAAAGATGTTCTCTGTATTGTGTATTTGATACATTTATCAACCTTCAAAAAAAAAAAAAAAAAAAAGAAATTCGGTCTGCAGGCAGTGGTAGTCGAGGTTATTTTTTTACGATTATGGCATGTACAGCCTTGTTTGAGTGCCTCTGATACCTAACCTTAACTGTGTAGCCTAATTTCACAAAGTCACAAAATAGTACAGTAGTAAACACAATAATAAGGAAATAACAATGGTCTCAAATGCAAGTCTCATGACTGAAATTTAAATGACTTGCTCCTTGTACCTTCCAGCCTTCTTAAAATTTACTGAAATAGCAACTGATTGGGTACACGGTAAAATAGCACTTCCTGTTGCCTTCAATTACTGCCAGAGAGGATGATCAGGGATCTGCAGGTGTAAAGAATCAAGTATGTGGATCTGTGAGTAAGCTGACCTAAAAATCAGTGAAACTTGTTAACACACTAACATACAGTCCCTTTGACTTTGTAATCACAGTCGCTTTTCTTTTCATCACAGAGCAACCACATATCACACAAATCAAGCCAGTGTGCGTGCTGAAACCATCTCAGAAGGGGAAAAAAAATCAAGACTTGCTTTCATTATGGGTGCTTAAAAGCTCATTGGGTTTATTCCTCCTTCATCACTTCAGCTGAGTAGACTGCTACCCCCCTTTTTTTCCCTTTAAGTCAGGAAATTAAGTTCTGTACCTACTGCGGTACTTCCTTTGACAACTATGTGTCCTCACGGCACTGCTGATATTTATCTTTAAATGAGTAAAAAGTAAGCGATATCCCATGGTCAGATAGAGTGCATTTGACGTTGGGACTTTCTCTCTGCCCATAACCATTAAAACATAAACAAGGCACTCCCAATTAGGTTGTTCTTCCTGCTGATATTATATTACTTTAAAGGAAAAGACTGTCTACAGGGTATACCATGTTACATCATAAGCATACAGTCATTTCCTGACAGGCCAATAAGACGATACAACAAAGAAATGCTTTAAAAAGGAAACATCCTTTGCCCATTAGACTAAATGAGAGCAAAACATTTCCCAATCGGAGACAAAAATCAAGAATTTATAGAGGTTTGGCATTCATTATACTGAAGGGGGGGGGGAGAAGAAAAAAGTTCTCCACGAACATGAAAATTTTCATAAGAAAAAAATGTTTCATTCAGTTTTGTGGGCACACTCTCATAGCTCAAGAATCTACCCTTCTCAGACGGCAAGACAAATGATAGATCCGAAAGGGACCTGCAATTAAGATTAGGGCCTGGTGCTCTGAATAGAGGCAGTGTGCCAGTGCTGTTTAAGGAGCTGGATATTTTTCTGTCAGTGTTTCAAGACCAAAAGGGTGGTGAACAGTTTTCTCCAATACTTTGCTACTAACCAAAATTGGCATGTAGATATTTTAATCACTGTTTGTATGCAGCAACTGGGGTTAGGGGCAAAAGAGGCAAGCTAAACAGCATGTAAATGAATTGCTTCTTTACTAAACTTTATCCGTATTCCCTCTTCTGGATAATGTAAGCCACAGAGAGTTCCTTTGTGAGATGCAGCCAGAAACTAATACTACACAGGAGCTGCACTTACTTAACCTTTTCAGGGCCCTCTTCAACACTCAAACACAACTGCAAGCAATTACCTCAAACACCCCGGGATTATCAGTTCAACTGCGATATTCAGCTGTCTCCTCAGGCTAGAACTGACAGGTCCCCTGGGATCAGACATGAAGAAGCAAATGGCCATATGTCATCAGAGTTCAAGCTGGGTGCGTGCCTCTTGTTGAGACCCTACATCTATCACGGATCATCGTGTGGTCGGGTTGGAGACCTCAGGTTTTGAGGCTGACTATAGTGGGGATTTCGGTCATCTGTCTCTGAACTGCTCCTGTCTGAAATGTCATCACTTAAACATTACTTCAAGGTGAAAAGCTAAACCTTGAAGGTGGTAGAATGAGAGTCCCACCCATTCTGATGTTTTCACAAAATAATACATTGAAATAGGTTCAGGGTTAACCCTAAGAAAACATCGATCCAAAATAGCAGATTTACAGACACAATCACAGTGTGAGCTTCGTTCCTCAGAGTAACAGAAAGTGTTTCTGAAACCCATCCGAACAAAAATCTTTAATTTTCAAGCCAGAACTGCACAAAAGCTTTTGTATCTAGGTAAGTGACACAACATCTGTCTTTTCTGCTTCTCATTCATATCTCTGTGCCTCGGAGGTCTTACTTAGAGAGAACAGGATCTCGAGAAAAAACACGAGTATTCACTCAGATGAAGCATCTGAGAGAGTAGGTTCACACTCTCAGATCTGAGTGTGAAGTCTGCTCCGTCTACTGACACTATACGTTTCATGTACGATCTTAATACCCACGCTCCCATATCCTGTTGTCGGAAGTAACCTCCAGTTCGCTGTTACTGTCTGATATATTTCTTGGAAGTGTTTCTTCAAAACTTCAACGGTACACGCTGAGGGTTGTTGCCCACAGAGACGTTACTTTCCATTAATCACGGCCAAGTACAGCAGAAGGAGCTGAAACAATGAATGGTTTTCAAGTAACACAGCACTCACTTATAGTCCTCTGAGGAACCTTTTGAAAGATGGTGCTGGTCCAGCATCTTGTTGTTAGCCTGAAAGATTTGCTGTGAAGACAGGAGGGGGCGATTTCAGCGGGGTTCCAGCAAGAAGCCCTGCATAAACCATTAACCTGGAGAAAGTGTTGAGAAAAGGTTACCATTGTGATGTACAAGCGGTTCCTCCAGAGTTAATATCCAGACACGCATCCTGGGTTATTAAATACAAAACATCCTTGGTTTTTGTATTTAATAAAGCAATATGTGTCATCTCTCTGAAGAAAATATGCCAAATTAAGACTTAAGGCTACAGTGACTTGATTTGATTAAATTCCTGCTTCAATTTTCTGTGGAAAATCATCGGGGTTTCATTCAGATATGATGCCATACTTAATATAAGAGATGCTTTTCACTATTTAAACAGACTTGAAGGCAAACATAAGAGCATGTGTTTTATTTTCTCTAATCATTTACTCATTCACACGGCTTTTCGAAGGGCCGCGTCCTCCTTGGACCAAAGAAAACTTTTTCCTTCTCAATCACATGGCACCAACTCGATCCATTTAGGCTTACAGGCAGGGTCAAGACGACTTGCTGAAACTCAAACCGAGCATCAGAATGAGGAAGAACTGGGATTTAAATGACTTTGGAGATGGCATGGCTGTTGGTGCCAGACGGGCTGGTCTGAATATTTCAGAAACTGCAGATCTTACAGGAATTATCATCCACAATCATCTCTGGGGTTCACAAAGAATAGTTTCTCTTTTTCAGAGCATCTAGTGAATGGCGGCTGTCTGGTTTTAAAAAAAAAAAAAAAACAACTTGTTGATGTCAGACATCAGAGGAGAGTGGGCAAAATGGTTTCGAGATGAGAGGAAGGCAAGAGTAAGTCAAATAACCACTAAATTATAATAATTGATCCATTCTGCCTTGTATCAGTGGTTCAGGCTGCTGGTAGAGGTGTAAGGGTGTACGGGATATTTTTATGCCACACTTTGGCCCCCTTAGTAGTAAGTGAGAATCATTTAAATCACCACACTGTACCTGAGTATTGTTACTGACTATGATCATCCCTTTTTGACCACGGTGAACTCATCTTCTGATGGCTTCTTCCAACAGCCTAAAGCATCATTTTACAAAGCTTAAATGATCTAAAATGGGTTTGTTGGACATGATAATTAGTTCACTATACTCCAATCGTCTTCACGATCACCAGATCTTAATCCAAAGGGCACCTCTGGGATGTGGTGGAAGAGGAGATGTGTATCATGGGTGGACAGCCGATGATTCAGCAGAAACTGTGTGATGCTATCGTCAATGTGGACCAACATCTCTGAGAAATGTTTTCAAGATCTTGTTGGATCTGTTCCAGAAAGAATTACGGGAGCTCTGAAGGCAAAAGGGTCCAACCCCGATACTGGTGAGGGGTTGTACGTACGTTGTAATGAAGTGGCTGCTGAGTGGACATGAATGGATCCGATTTCACAGGAGCATTGCAGAGGCACATTGTTTAGTGTTGCACAACAGCACTCTTTATTAAGGCTGTGGGTTTGTTTCAGTTGGATGCAGGAGGATTGGTGTGTGGGAGACGAAGTGTATAAAATAAATCTACCACTTCAACACTGGCTGGCTGCAGTTTTCTGAATGAAAATTTGATTAAAAAGAATAATTTTGTACTGTGGAATTACACGGATTAAAAGCTCAATCAAGTGGTAAAGATGGCACTGAAGCAACTCATGGTTGTGCCGAAGAACTTGACTGAATCCACTGTTGAACAACATCCTTCTTACAATTAAAACCACACAGTGTCAAATTGTGTGCTTTTCCGACTAATTATGGTTAAAGATTTAAACCAAGGTCTTTTGTCTCACCAAATGTATTAAACCGTCTTTCAGCAACGCGAGGACGTAGTCCTCCAACATTAAAAGCTGTTTGCTATGCGAGTTGTTCTGGATGAGAGAAACTTGAGTGACAGAATGCAAGCTGGAAGAAATTCTGTGGTTTTAAGACCGCCATGCAGAAACCCTGTTCCTCAACAAAATGCAGCCTGTGTTTTTTAAATTAACTTTTTGGGTTGCAGTGTGTATTTAACCCTCTCTTGCTGTTACTGTATGTTATGAGTATGCATGTGTTTCCTCTGCTGTTGGAAATCAATTTCTGTACCCCACATGTAAGCATGATTCGGCTGTGATGAGTAAACAAACATAATTAGGATCTATTATGTATTCTGAGGATCTCCTGTGCATGGTTTATGTTTAGACTCAACAGTCTATTGTAATGTAAGCAAAATTTGAGATCTTCGCTGTCAAGGGTTAACAGAATGTTGATTCAGAGTTGAACTGAAGTGGAAAGATGTAATGCATCCCACACGTTATTATGTGCAACTAACAGTGGTAGTTTAGGCAACGACATATCGGAAATACACAGTTGTATGCTGAGTTTGTTTTTTTTTTCTTTTTTTTTTTTTTTACTCACTAATCTGTCCTGTACATATGAATTATGTGTGATGTATGTTGTTATGATCATACTATGATTTATCTTGCAGTGCTGGCTGTAACACAAACTGCACCCCTGGGGGATTAGAAGGTAAATCTTAAATCTCTTTTCAGGTAAATCAGCAAAACTGGCTGAAAAAAAAAAAAGAAAGAAAAAAGAAAACTGTTCTGTATTCCCAATAATAACTTTTTTTTGCTTAAATATTCCTCCCAAAGTCGTGTAGGGCTGATGTCTAGTCAGAAATTCATTAGATAGAGGGTAGGAGTTGAAAAGGACAGGTAAGCATGTCAAAAATAAGCAGCTGCAATTTATGGCTTTGGTCCATTCTCCCAGCAGAGAAACTTTGACTTAATGCAGTTTGTAGTATCTCACAAAACGCACAAATTACATATGAGGAAGCTCATTTGAGGAGCTGAAGTATATTCCATTACAAAGTAACTGTCTTTAAGTTAAAACAGTTTATTAAGTCTTCAGGTAATCTTTAAAAATATCTGTGAAATTAAGATTTGCCTGGAAACATTTGTTGGTTTCATTTAACAAAAATGTAGAAAGAGGGCTCCTGGCTCCAAAAAAAAAAAATTAAAAAAAGAAGATCACAGCTCCAGGTATTCCGGTCATTAAGATCTTAACAGTGGTACTATTTTAAGTAGCTTTTAAATCTAGTACATTCATGAAATTCCTGGTGGTTCCCTTTAAGAGAAGAACATTCTTCTCTTAATCCTTCACTGTTAGATAAAAACTTAATGTCGGTCTTATTGTGTATTAATATGGTGTTTTTACTCTGCCATTTTGAGTTTTACTAAATATTTTTTTTCCTCTGTGCATTTCAGAAACACTGTTCGCATGACACTTTGGTCATTTCAGACTGAATTTAGAAACCCAGCCACTGATGGCTAATGGTTGCTTTTAATTAGAAACACATGATTGTTTTATTTAGTTAGCGCCATCTGCCGGGTCTAGACATAACGTACCTGAGGCAACAAAAGATGACGTTTGAGTGAAGCAGCAGCATGTGATCACCAAGTATATAGTATGCAGATGCCAAAGACTTATGACTCTTTTGTTTTGAAAAGAAAAGAAAAAGTACTGTCAGGTACCCCCACTTTTGAAGATTTAGCTGTTAATACAAAGCCAACCTCAGAAAACTCAGAAAAGCTTTATCCAGTGGCTGCAATGATTTGAACTCCAGACCATCATCTGTCCACCACCGTGCTTGACAGTGGGTGTGAGGTTTTTCTCTTAAAAAACTGTGTTCAGTTTTATCCAACCATGCTTTCTGGGCAGTAGGACCAGGAATCTCTACTTTGTCGTACTCCAATGTTTTTGACAGACAGGAGAGGATTTCCACTGACATCCTGGGACATCCACTCCTGGGAACATTGGCAACTCTTGTGAATGTTTCCCACTTGTAAACGATGCTTCTTACTGTAAAATGCCGAACTCAAGTCCAAATAGATTGGAGATGATTTCCCAACCCTTCACAGAAGGATGTGTTACAACAATTGCCTCTGAAGTACCACTGCGTATTTATTTTTCTCTTATCATTGTGTTAACCACAAACCCGAATACAACCTGCCTAAACATCTGTTTTTGTAGAGGTCTACATACCTGCTGGTAAACACCTCACCAAGGGCTGATGATTAGCAGCACCTGGCTGCAACTTACCCTCTCAAATCCTATAAAACCAGTAAGAGGGCCCTTACCTTTGGAAAATACAATTCCTTACTGTACATCAAACACCAAATGATTAAACAAAAACTTAAGAGAGATTTTTCAAAAGACCAACATGAAGCCGGGGTTTTAAGTCATAACTGTGAACTTGAAGGGTCACTACGCAACTACAACCAGATTTCTCCAGGAATCAAAGGATAAACATTCTTCTAGCTGGTTGCTGATACGAGTTGTGTCATGGAATAACACGATTCACAAGACTAAAGACCATAATATTACACAGGTTTACCCAGGAGAACATCTAAACTCAAGCAGAACTCGTCACATTTTTCTTTATAATGTGGAAATTAGTCCGTAACCTTGAAATTGCATGTAAAATTGTTAAATGTTAGGCTGGCATGGCGGATGGGATGATGCAAAGATCCAGTGAGGAGGCTGTAGAAAGCTGCTGTTTGTCAGTATAATTAGTAATGTGAGGAATAAATAAACAAAAAGTTGAAGGATATGGAACTGTACAAAGTTTTTTAAGCAATATGATTGGTCCAAAAACCTTTCAGTCGGTGTTATATGAAAATGCAATAATGGGCCCAATCAAATCTTAAAGGGAAAACTTGAGACAAATGATGATTTTTGAACGATCACAAAAACAGATCACTCCAACAGAACTTTTATGAGCCATGAAAGAGAAGAATTTTGACAAAAAAGAAGAATAACTAAGACTATTAACTCCACAACATCCACTTAATGGTTTGATTGACGACATAAATGCATCCATCTCAGTCTCGGAGGACCTTGCTCAGCATTTCGAATGTTTGGCCACCATGGAGATACAAACAGGAGCGCAGGACTACTCATACAGATGTTTACATCTCTTGCTGGGAGATCGACTTTTTATTGTTTGGTAACTGGTACAACCTCTCATTAGTATTTGAACACCAATAGAAAAATCCCAATAAAAATAGAGAGTTAAAATGGACTTATTAAAGAGACACATACAAGGAATAAGAGAAGTAAATGTTCCTGTCTGAACTCCAGTGAGTCATGCTTACATTTCCAGATCTCTGGCAAAGCCTTATGCTGGTTGACTTGTGCCAGTAGCAATAGTGGGAACTAGACTAATGTGGAAAGTAAAACCGCACACCACAAGATGGACGACAATGGAACGCCACAAAGCTCACAAATCCAAATTCAGAGCAAAGTCATGTCTCTCGACACCCAACTCAAACACAAAGTCTTGCTGCCCATATGAAGTTACTTCCATAGATGGAGTAATGCGCTATATGTCACTAGGATTTTTTTTTTTCTTGAATCTGGTTCCTAGCTTTTGAGGCACATTCACAGACAAATTATATACATTCTCTCTCTCGCTCTTTTTTTTTTATACAAGCCACATTCTTGTTGTTTTACTCCCTAGGACAGACACAAAAAAATGAATTTCTCACCACATTCCTATATCCTACTAAGTACCTCACAACTCTTGCAGAGGATTAGGTCATAGCGCCGTGTGGTTTGACATTAACGTCTGCCTTCATCACGTCTTCATCGTGAGAGAACACAAACTTGTGTTTCATTGCGTTTGGATTTACATTCATTGTAAGACAGATGGAAATATTGTACCAGGCTTTTTTTTTTTTCTCCTGACGGAGCTCAGTGGAAAACCAAACTGCCTGCAATTTTCAGCTTGTAATTATTAGGTTTCACGGAGCTTATACGCAATTATCTGCTGCAGGTTGACCACTCAAATGCCAAGTTAAGCCCATCTTACAGACTTCTTAAACGCAGCCCTTGTGACAACACATCAACGGTTGATGCAGCTCATCTCGTGGCGTTGCATACCTAAAGGGAAAGTAAAGTGTGATTATATTTTCTGTTGATCTACGCCCCTCCGGCTTCTGCTCCAACCAGTGTTAAAAGCCTTTATTTATTATTGTGCCAACGTTGGTAGAATATTTGCTCAGGAGAAGACAGATTGAGTTTCCCTAATTATGTTTGTATTTTTTTTTTCAGAGAATTGTTTAATTTATCCCCTGAACAGGCTCTTTATTCAGTGCATGGCAGAATCATCTGCGAATATTGATTGTGGATTGGAAGTGAAGGACAACTCAGAGTGAAAAGCTGCACTTATTGATTAGGCTGATTTAAAGGAAAATGAATGTTATTATCTCAGGCCTGCGTGCATAGGCAGAAACAGAAGTAGTATGTACTTTTAATTTTACAAGGATAGAACAATCTGTATCTCACTGTTTTTGTTTTTCCTCAGCTGACTTGAGGTTTTTATCAAATCATTTATTTAACAGTAATGGAGGCAGGATGGAAAAAAAATTACGATTGCACTGAGGTAAAACTGATTGAAGTGGTGCTTGTTAATACTATCCTTGTACTTTTGAACTTTTTACTAAATAATAAAGATGCTACTTGTTGGGAATGTTAATGTGGAGGCTTGTAATCCTTGTTGTGTGCCTTTGTGTGTATTTTGAGTGGAAAAACTGCACAACTGGAGGATGCTTTAAACAAATTTTTCAGTTGATGCCAACATGTTTTAAGGCTATATTTTTAAAAAAAACAACAAAAAATAAAAAAATAAACGCAGGCTCTCACAGAAGCAGTGGAGGTGCCAGCAGCATTGCTGTCCATTGAATTTGAATGGAGCGATCTCAAAAATTCCCGAACTGAATTGTGGGTGGACTGTGTCTGTTTGGAAACACTGCTTGCATCAGAAGTTAAGAGAAGTTAAACTCTTTAGGTGTAATGCATAAATAACACCTGGAATGCAGTGGCAGCAGTTAAAGTGCAGACATGGATGACTTACTTCACTGATTTACATGACTCCAAAATCTGAAGAACTGCACATTTTCTACATATATTTTATCAGTCCTAACAGCTGTTTGCATGTGTGTGTGTGGTAGGGTTTTTATTTGTGGGGGTTGAGGGACTAATGGAGGCCTCAACCCCCGGGAAGAAGCTGCTATTTAGTCTGTTTGTCCAGGTTTCAATAGTCCAGTATCTCTTCCTCGAAAGCCGAGGTGTAAACAGGCGGTGTGTTGAGTCTGTGCTCGTGCTGCTGGCTTTCAGTTTGAGGTCATCCGCACCCACGGGTCTGAGAGTGTGACTCCCACAGTCCTCTCTGCCGTCCTGACCACACGGGTCAGCTGTTTTGTGTTGTCTGCTGAGCAGCTGGCAAACCACACTGTGACACACTCACAAAGGACTCCCTTCATTGTGCTCTTGCAGAAGTTCACGGGGAGCTGAGCGAGTCCGACCCGTTTCCACATCCTCAGGAAGAATAGTCTCCGTTTTGCTTTCTTTTACCAGGTGTGATGTGTTCGAGGACCATGTGTCACATGCAAGCGCCGTCAAAGCGTTGTCACAACACCTGTGTGTGAGTCTAAAGTGACAATTCTCAATTTCTCCGTTTGATTTTGATGCATGTGAGGTTCATTGACTTCCCAGTCCTTTAAATATTATGGTCAAACAGATTGGGACTGTGGCACTGGGAACCTTGTGTTAGAAAGATTTTACACATCTCTGAGAAATTAAACCATAATAAAAAAAAATAAGCAGGTGAACTTGTTGGTCTCTCTGATCATACACAAACCACAAACAGAATCAAGCATTATCTGCATACCACTTGGGCTGAAGTGGGTCCAATAAGTTTTGCAGACAACTAAAAAGTACATTTGGGGTCATTTTGATTTCTTTGATGTTTGTAGATTATATAACACCATCTAGCTGTCGATTACTCGCATAAGAGCATTTTATTCAACAGATACTCTACATTAAATAAAGATCTTTGTGTTGTCTGTAGAATTACACTGACTGAAAGTGACTTACAGGGGCCGACTAAATGAAATAAAGCTTTGGGGTAATTTGTTCATTTGCACCAGAACAAATGAAAGCACACGATAAATTACAAATAATCAAACCGTGCCATATCGAGGGTCATTTGCACAAGCTTAAATTAAATATAATGATTAAGAAGTTATGTTCTGGTAAGCACTTGGACTATATAACGTTTAATGGGCTCCATACACACAGACTCGCACAAAACCCACAGCCTTTCCAATTAAAGCAGGCACATAACATTAGAACGTGAAATACCCTCCACAAACATGTCTGAAAAATTATTCACTCGGAAAAAAAAAATTCCACAGCGTAGTTATCCATTTACCAAAAGCCACCAAGATATAGTTAGCTGGTGCCAAACAGCTGGTGTCCAGGAATGATGTGTTTAGCTGGAAATACCAACTCAGACATGTAAACTTTTTCAGCGGCTCCTTCTGCAGGATAATTTACTATCGGAGGGCAGCATAATTCCCCGAGAAGGCCTCAGAGGTGACCGGGTCCTTGCGTGCCGGGTGTCTTTCCTCTGCCAGTCATAAGTAAATAAGCCTCCTGTGGAAATCTCCACGTGCAGTTACACAGTTTATGACCAGCGAGAGCGTTCTGTACCTTCAGACTTCTGGCAACAAACACGTCTTCAATTTCAGAAAGTGTCTGTTCTGCTTTAAATTAAACTCGCATGCCAGCAGAAGTCTGTTGGACATCACTTCTTTGATCACTCATCGTTTATCAGCCCTCCCAGAACAGAGAAACCAGGGCAGCATATTCATATATTCAGATTGTTTTTTTTTGTTTTTTGTCTTCAGCTTCATCTGGTTTTATTTTCCATTTGTAGCTTCCAATAAACGTTCCTTTGCATGAAGAAGCATTAAAGGTGGACAAATTCATTGTCATGCTGAGAAGCTGATTGGACACAGATGGTTCAAAATCCCAATTTCAAAACACACTTTGTGAAATAAGTTATTTCCAAGACTTGCTTATTAGATAACAGTTGAATCTCAACAGATTTGAGTCCAGACTAAGCCAAGAACCTTTCAGCTATTTGTCACATTTATTTCACTCATTAACTATCACATTTGTACAGATAATAATGGTGTTCGGTATTCCAGTGTGACCTCTGAGTAAAAATGTTAATAATAATGTATTCTGGGAGAAAAGTGCCTTGAGGAAGGTTTTGATTGTGTGACATTTGTTATATCCGCGTCCTCTCAAGAGTTTTCAATATAACACCATACCTCTGCTGCGAGGAAATTGGATCCAAATTGCTTTATGTCACAATGAATAAGGGAAATAAAAAGGCCCAAAGAGAAAAACACTGTATGAGTCTCACCTTGTGGCAGAAACATGCCACTGGTTTCGGGCAGCTGGCACTAATCAGATCTTGCCTGACTTCCAAGTTTGATTGCCAGCCCAAGGAGAAACAATCAAGAAAGCTGGGATGCAATCAATCAGCAGCAGTTAGGATCCAAATCTGGTGAATATACTGTAAATAACGCATCAAAAGACAAAAAAAAAATGTGCACCAATTTGGAAACTCTTAGCAATTATTTCAAAATGCAGATAATTCTGATTCAGCTACTATCTAGAAATGGATCTGTATTTATCACAAATCAGCTTTTTTTGTTTGTTTTTGAAAGTTTTGAGTTTTGGAGTGCCTGACTTGACTTTTTCACCCTCAAAATGAGGCGAACATGATCAGAGAGGTTTCGCTCGCACTTGTGACAGAATTTCAAAATAGATGCGAACTTCTGCCGAAGGTTCAATAGCATTCCACAGCTTTTAAGATAAGCCATAGGCTGTTAGTGCTGAGGCTGGGACTGGAAACTCCTGACTGGCCAAAAAGCTGTGTAAGCAACGGCGGGAGCTGCTCTGATTGAAGAGAGAGGAGTTGACTTAGCGCTGGACTTGGAGTTAGTCCCTTTGTCCCTGCTGCTTTGGAGGTAGCTGGACCACACAACTTGATGAACACCACTTCTGTTTTTCTTATACAAGTGGATCAAAACAACTTGCTCAGTCAATCTTTATCGGGGGAAAAAAGAGAGACGTGAAGAGCTCACTCAATTTTTTTTTTATTTCTGTAGGGATGGGGGCATAAAGGGGTTATTTAACTGTGACATTGAATACATTTTATGTATTTATTTTTAAAAAAACAATGGCAAGAATTAGATTCATGTTTATATTGTTTATTCCAGGCTTTTCCCACAATCTGAAAAATATGGATTAACATTAATTGGTGATAATAAATTAACCACAGGAGTAAGTGTGAGTTTAAATAGCTGGTTTGTCTTGTGCACCTCTGTGATGGACAGGTAACCCGTCCAGTATTTAACCTGATCCTCTTGGCCAATGAAAGCTGGGATGGTGGGACAGAATTTCCCAGAATTCCCCACGGTGGTATTTTACTGAATCCACAACGATTAATTCACCAGCAGGTCATTTGTCATTTCAGCCTGATGTTTTAACTTTATAACTCTGCATCTCTGTTAGAAATGAATCTTTAGTGTGTTTATTTTCTAATTCATTTGATTATTTCAAACTAAGGCAAGCATTGTCACGGTAAATGTGTGTACTTTGTGGCTATTGTTGTGTTTTTGGATGAGCCATTTTGAGCTCTTTTCACCCAATAACCTGCATACCATCAGCTGACTGATCATGGTCTGGCCTGTAAAACAAACCAGAGCTCTTTGTAGTGACTAATCTTAAGAAAGGTCAATACAATAACAAATTTAATAGGTTTTTTTAATATAAATTGTAGTATATATACTTTTCTAATTACTTGTTAAAAGATTTGCACCACATTTTTTTATCTGTGAAATACTCAACAGAAATCCTCCCCTTAGTGGCGCAACAAAGCTCAAAAACACCGAAGGAATTTGTTAAGTGCCAGTTTGGCATCCTTCAACTTGGGCCCCAAAATTAAATCAAAGTGAACATGAGGCACTCTTCAGATTCATTGGTAGGAGCAGAGCTGACCAAAGGAAGTCTTTAAATGTGGCAAGATTGCCAACGGACCCACCAGATCACCAGTGAATGATCCCCAGGGAAATATAATCTCTGAGTGCATTTTTTCCTTTTGCTTACTGAACTTTACAAGGCCCAAGTATATAGTCATTGAGTATTGTTTTTTTTAAAAAAAAAGAGTCACTGCTGCAATTTTTGCTTTTTTGTCTTTGCTTATAAAAGCTGATGAAAGAACAGAACACACGTATCAGGATACGATCGAGTATATGTGACAAAAGGGATCTCCTTTGACCCCTGCATAGATATTTGACCAGAAGCTGTTTCCAGTCCCTTTTTTTTTTCCGTTATTATTTTTTTTTTGTCTACTTCAATTGCAAAGGTCGACTTAACTGCTACCACATGTAAAGCCTTTGTTCTGTTCTCGTTGACTTAATGTGAATGTGCTGTTTTCCAGACTGTGCGTCTGTGAGTGTGAGAGGAGGCAGATACACGATGACTGACGGAGAGAGAAATCAAATAAAGACCCTGTATGTGCATCTGGTTACTCATTTTAGGCCTTTTTTTCCAAGTGGGAGGAACAATGATCTCTAAATCACTGATATGCTGCGCTTCATGATCAATCCTATTTTCATCACAATATGTTTTTTTGTAAATCATGCTTTGTGTAACTCATGAACAGGGTTCAACGAGGTTGGGTCAAAGATTATACAATGATAAAATTTTAACTTCTTAACAAAAGCATCTCTCGTTGACAGTCATGAATCTGAGTCAAGGAAGGACCGGGACTGGGGAAAAACTCTGTAAATCTGCCCCCAATGACCAGCAGGTGAAAAAACAGACAAAAAATAAGAGTTTCTGGGAAGGGAAAAATATATTTGAAGAGGAGACTTAGAGGAATTAAAAACTGGTGGAAAGTGATTTAAAGAGAAGGCGAGACTGGAGCGATGCATTGGTGTGCTGAGTGAAGTAAATGTGGAAATGTCTACTCATGCCTGAGTTATGCATCACCTACACAAACACGCACTCGTGACCTATCTGGAGCGTGTGCTACCGTTGCATAAGCCATGGTGATCGATTTGAACAACAATCATTTTCACTTCTGTCTCCCCTTCCCCCTTTTGTTATGCTTTTTCATCATCATCTTTTACTCGTTTTTGTCCACTCTTGTCTTCCTTTTTCCTTTTTGCCTCGTCTCTGGATGAAGGAAGAGGTTTGTGTGGAGACTTCGTCTGGCTGGAACAGTGCGCTTTGCGCTGGGAAAGTCGAAATCTGAGCCCCTGCGTATTAAATGTTCCGCTAGTGCAACAATTTCTGCAAGGGGAAATCATG
>JAOWBL010028030.1:7699-22115 GCA_028564865.1 Zenarchopterus dispar
TGTCCTTATTTCTGAGAGAAAAGGCTGTGTTACACACATACAAAGTAATTTTGCAAAATTCTGCGGTTCTTCTTCAGATCTTTGCCAGCACTTTTGCAAAGTTGTACTTCCTAATGTTATTGAACAACTTTCAGCAGAGGTCTTTCCTCCTCTACAGTTTTCTTATTGCCATTGGCTGTACATTAGCTATTTTTTAACAGCATCTGAGTCAACTGGAGACAGAAAACACTGAATATTTATCACAATGTTTTTGTGTCATTGTGTTAAATATTCAAAGGAGTCTGATACACTCTTACTGTAAGTGCAATAAAACCGCTAACAGGAAAGATCTGTCTAACACAAAGATTTTAATCAGATTTTTCTGGCAATCCGAGCATGCCTCACTGTAAACATAGGATAAGATAATATGAGCCTTTAATACTTAAAAATAAAAGATCTACCAAAAACATCACTGTCTCCACTGGGGTGATATATCAAATCCTTCAAAGTACATCAGAGAAAAAAATTCTTTCCTGTAATTATTTTTACTTCTGCAAGGATTTATCTTTTAATGTGGTGATTACAGGATGTTGAGTAAAGATAAAACAAAACACACCCATCTTAAACTGCAGAAGCATGTACATGGACATATCTGTAGTTATAGACCTCCTCCATGTGTTCAGATGAGGAGTTTGTGTTTGAAAGTTGGGCTGTTAGGAATGACTGTGGCCTTTTAAAGCTGTTATGATCTAAAACAGCAGCTATCTCTTCATGGAGGAGATTGTGTTTTCAGAAAGGGTTAATAGTCAGAATCAGAATATGTTTTATTGTCAAAAGTAGTTTCCAATTTGCCCTGGGATGTTGGTGCATTGACATAGCTTTACTTAAAAATACAATGACACATAAACAAAATATAACTTAAGAAATAAAGGCAGATGAACAAGAGAGATGTACAAATAGTGCTTTGGAGCAACCTATACAGCTATGAAATATCTGAGAAGCATATAATTATATATAAGGTGTGTGAAAGTTAAGCATGGTATCCAATAAAAATCAAAGTTCAAGTCAGCTAAAGCCAGTTGTTAAGTCCAGCAGCAGTGAGAAAAACTGATCTCACAGAGCAAGGTTTTAATCTTGATGGACAGCAGCCTTGTGTCAGAGGTGAGCTGGCTACTAGGGTGAGAGGGGTCAGTCACTATCTTTTCTGCAAGCCTCAGGGTTTTTGAAGCATACAGGTCCTGGAGTGGTAGAAGAATGCAGGCAATCCCCTTCTCAGCAGTGGAAGATACGCTGTGGTCCAGACTTGTCCTCATTAGTGGCTGGACTGCATCAAATGGTGATGAAGGAGGTGAGGATGGACTTGATGATGGCAACTCCATCATTTTCACTGGCAGGTGAACTTCCTCGGCTGCTGTAGGAAGTGCACTGGAATGCACTGGAACTCACACACTCTGTGTCAATATATATGGAATCTCCGATCCATCATTTGCCACTAGGACAGGCACCTTTTCCGCTGCCACAGGTCTCTCCTTGCCCAGGACAGGGGCTTCAACACAGCGACTTCCACACTGGGACAGCACCTCTTTCGTGGACGATGGTTTCCTTAGCCTCCCATGCTTCAGATCCTCTGCGTGGTGTCTGTGATGACACGTGGACTCAACTTGGACCTTGACCAAAGGTGTCAGTAAGCTCTACTCCATCTGAGAGTGCTTGAACTGTGGTTGGTACCCATGGTTGGGGGCAGCAGAGGTCCTCTTGGACGCTGCATTTCAACACCAAACTGGACATTAAGTTTTGACATCCTTGGTCTTTTTGATTTCCCTTCCCTGCCTGCAGCAGGGTAATCCTGGCCTCCTTGCTCATCTCCTCCGTTACCTTGTGGGCTCAGACAACCTCAGACACCACCACACCACACCACAAAAATGCAGGCGGTGCGTCAAAAGGCGCAGCGCCACTGTGGAGTTCACGCTGGCACCTGGACGAGGAGGCACAGCTCTAGATCCACTCTCTGCTCATGGCTTATCCTCACCGCAGCTGTTGCTGTCCACGGTGGAGTGTCCAGGCCCTCTGGACTAGAGACACTTAGGGGCCATCATCTCCTCATCCCCCTGTTTGCCCTAACTACAGCTATAGTTGGGGATTTCGCATTAGAAATGTGTGCTTTTTCAACTCTGTCACACACTGCTTTCCAGGTGCCACAGTCCCAGTGATCCTGGAGAAACTTCTGGGGCTGTCATTCTCCTTTCCGTCCTCGATCAAGAGATTGATTTTACATGTGAGGATTTTAAGGAATTTCTAAACTTTTTGAATGGCTATGTTTTATCTGTTTTTATTTTTGGGCTTCTCCCCTCACTGAATTGTGGAGTGTGGCATTTTAGCAGGCTCCTCGGTCTCAACACCTGGCTCCAGTCAGCCTTCATGCTGATGAAATTTGGTTTTATAGATAATTTCAACCTGTTCTGGAACCAGTCTTCTTTTTATAGGGTGGTGGTGTTCACTCGAATAAGTTGGGGAGCCGTGTTTTAGCAGCCAACATTCATTATGTTGTCCAGACCTTCAAAACCTCTTCTCTATACAGGGATTCAGCCAAATAAGCGTCTTCCAGCTGCCAAACTCCACCACGTTGCCCCGATGATCAAACACACCTGTAACTGACATTCTTCTTCCTCTTCCACAGTTCCACCAACCACCATGACCACCACTGGATACTGTTCGTTTCCAGCATCTGTCTCTGCAACTACTAACTACTACATTACAACCCGTATCACAGACAGACCCTGGAAAATCAGGCAGGCTGCTCATCTGAGATTATTCTTGTGCTGCCTACGCCCCTTAGACCTGGCAAAATCAATAACTAAGTAACTATTAACATCACACTTTTTAAATTCGCTCCCTGTCAAACACAACTTTTATCATTAATTTGATATTACACAAAAAGATTGACTATTTATTTTTAACAGAAACATGGCTGGGCACAGATGCACCAGCATTTCTCATTGAGGCTTCTCCCCCAAATTTTAGCTCTATATTTTCTGTTAGGAAGCGCAAGAAGGGTGGTAGTACTCCCTCAGTTTCTTCTACATCACTTGCAACTAAGCAAATTTAATTTGATGAATTTACCTTTGTTTTTAGTTGCCCTCCATTTTTATGTTTTACAGTTTATAGACCACCTAAAAAGTGTCCAGCTTTTATTAAGGAATTTTCTGAATTTTTATCAACAATAGACACCTCCTTTGATATGATTATCATTCCTTGGGATTTTGACCTATATATATAGATGTGCAGTCAGACTACACAGTTAGTTTATTGACCTGCTCAACTCCATGGACTTTAACCAACATGTCATGTGGCTGACTCTTAAAGACAGATTCCTGTAAGACAAAATAAATGAGTCTTCTGATTACTAATCAAATAATTTACTAGCAGCAGTTTAGACAAAAAGACTAGAGAGAAACCTTTCTACATCTTTCTCTTTGGTACCACTTTATTAATTTAGTCCTTGTGGTTCTTAAGAAAAACACATTTTTAGATCACACATCATTATTGAGCATCAACCTCAAAAATAGGCCCTGTTAGTTTTGTAAAAGTCTAATAACATTTAAAGAAGAACACATTGAAATAAAGTGAAATAAAGTGGTATTCAGAGGTTTCAGCATGGACAACACTGTTTTGTATGTGCCACATATAAAACGAAAGAAAATCTGTTTTATTTATAGTCCTGAGTCAAAGTTGTCTCGTTTGTAAGCCCACTGACTCCCACTGCTGTGAAATGAGTCATGTTGTAAAAATAAAAAGCTGTTATCTTGTAAAAATAGCTGGAGAGTGTCTTCTATGTTCAGAAGATGAGAGGAAAGGTCTCTTCAGTGTTGGGCTTCAGCTGCTCATAGTGTGACCTGTGATGGTGTTTCCAAGTAAACAAGACCACAGGACAACTGGACTCTGGTCTAGTCCACAACCTTCTGTAGCAGATTTCTGTTTTAGAGTAAATTTAGACTGATGAATTATTTAGGGTTAGGAATCCGGTTCTCACCCTAACCACCAGTCAGTAGCCGGCAGTCTCTCATATGCATCAAACAAGTGTGCCCAGCTGTTGCTGCACATCAAGTCTTGGTTGGTGGTCCGTGTGGGAACACCCCCACCACCCCAAGCTAACACACACACATATATACACACACACATACACACACACTCCTGTATGCTCAAGTATTTCGGGTGCTTTCACCCCTCAGTTCATTTGTTCTGAGGTCCAAATCACCTCATGAGTTTGAAGACTTCCAAAGCAAACCAAAATGTGTAAAGACCATAATCAGCACTGATTGGTTGGATGCATCTGTCACAGAAATGGAAACTGTAAATACAGGAAGAAGATCTGGTTGTGGACTAGACCAGAGTCCCATTGTCCCACATGACGAAGAACCTCCTGTTGTTTTCTTCCTGGTCAGTGCTTGTTTGGACCTATATGATCCTCCTAATGACAATCTGTTGTAATTGCATGACGGTTTCCTGGCACTGTGGTCCACTTTTAACAATGCAGTGTGAAAAGGAACCAAACTAGGAAACCCTTTTGGCATTTGCAGCCAATTCAAACCAAGTCCCTCAGACTCTCCTGGTGTGGGTCTGGTGGAGTTGATGCTCTAAAAGTGAAATTAGTCTTTTTACAAAACTCCCCTGTTCATCAAAGAGTGGCCGCTGCGACTGCCAGTCATGTTGAGCCTGAACTAACAGTCTAAACTAGAATTGGCTAATCAGGCCTCCACATGAAATCTATAATTTTATATTAACACTACACCTAATTTTCAATTTGAAATTGATTTTAATTTAAATGAAAACAAAACAACAATTTATTTCCAGGATTCACCATGTGCCTGCTCGTCAGGGTCAGCCTTACCTGAGAGTGAAGTGAGTGAGTTTCTCCACGTGAATGTCGATGTTCATGTTGGTGAATTTCTTGTATCTGCGTGTGAGTGTTAATTACTTTATTTTAATTAAGCAGCAGCTGCTGGTTCACTTATTGAGCTAAAATGGGCAAGGCATCACAGGATTCCTGCTTTAGCTTTTTCACATGCAGGTGCACGTGGAGAGAAGGTCCTCAAGTTTCTGAAAGCTTTCATCAAAGTGTACGCACATTTGGCTGAATCACAGAATCACAGTTCACATCATTCCCCCCGCCACTTTCATTCTTGTTTTTTGTCTCAGTCTTAAATTTAATCCTTATTTCGAGGAAGTACACTGAGGAGGAGCCCATGTTTTCAGACAGCAGGAAGTTGGTGTGTCTCTTTGATCTCGGTGATTTTGGTCTTTGATGTCACAGTTGAAGCAACAAATCAAAGGATATTTTTCATGTCTGGATTTCTTGGGGGTGGAGGGTGATGCAGAGTCTTGTTTTCATCTGAACGATTATGTGATTGATAAAATCTTGTTTGAGAAGATAATAAAAAGCATCCCAGTCACTGCAGGTTGTCTGTTTGTGCAACTGGAGAATATGAACCCTCTCAGCAGTGTTTTTGGAGATGTGGGGGGTCTGGAGAAGCTGCTCCCTCTTCAGCATCCAACATGGATGGGAATGTGTAAGTCTAGGCAAGTCCAGAAAATGTGAGATCTGAAATCTGCAACAAGTGACCCGCCAACGTTCTGAGCCCAAGATGAGCCGAATGAAGGACTATTGGATGTCCTGATGACGTGAACTCATTCAGACCGACCGGGAGATGAAGGAAGCCTAGTTGTGGTACCAACGCTGCATCCAAGCATCATAACAGAGACAAGGAGAGAGAGAGAGAGCCACTCCTTGCAGTGCCGCTGCCAGTCAGACTGTAGTTGCTGTTTCTTAGCAACTCAACAGGTTCTTCAGATGCGGTGATGGAGGAGGCAGGCCTTTGGCTTCGGCCTTCATTACACGAAAGTTGGAGCTCCGGCCTTCACAGCCGTGAGGATTAGGAGAAATGAGCTCTGTGTTGGGGCCTGTGAGAGACCAGTTCTGAGACAGAGAGAGATCTTCGGAGAGAAGTCTTCAGACAGAGTGATTCTGAGAGAGAAGGAGAGGGAGAGGCAGTAGCCTCTCTTTTATACCTTATAGCCGCCCAGACCAATATGTGTGCATGTATATATGTGTGTGTGTGTGTGTGTGTGTGTGTGTGCGTGTGTGTCTGTGTGTGTATATATATGTATATATATATATGTATATATATGTAGTACAAATGGCTTGGTACTGTAATAAACAACAAACTGAGTTTTGATCCCCAGTTATATGCAATAATGCACACCAGCACTGGCATTTTTATCGTAAACTTTGCAGTTGTAACGTCAGTGGCACTCTTTTAAGTATGATTTATCATAGTTTTAGGCAGGGGTGTCCAATCCTGGTTCTCAAGATCCACTGTACTGCAGGCTGATCCAGGCTGAGAAAAAATTACAACTCTGTTGAGCTATGCATTCCTGCAGCTAAAAACTTCTCTTGCCTTTTATTGCACAGGTTAGAGCATGTTGTTGTGATTAAAGGGACAGAGCTAGGCTGGTTTAAATCGTATTTATCTTACTGATTCAAGTTTCTGGAAGTATTATCCAGAACCACGGCATCAATATTCATCGCTATACTGATGATAAGCAGCTGTATTTGACTATGAAGTCAGGTGTCACTGAATGGTTTGCCAAACTTCAGGCATGTCTTAAGGACATTAAGACCTGGATGTCCACAAACCTTTTGCTTTTGAATTCTGATGAAACAGAGGACATTGTTTTTTTTTTTTTGTTTGTTTTTTGTTTTGTCCCAAACAGCTTAGGGGGAGATTAGATGATGTTGTGATGCTTCCAGTACAACTATGTGAATTTTGGTGGGTGAGAGCCTCCTTTGTGGAGTGATTTTAACATGTTGTCTTCAGTTTTCAGATGTGTTCTACCTAAATGTCAAACAGAAAGGTTAAACACATAATTCTCTCCTGTTGCCATCACTTTGATGGGCAATACACTTTTGATTTGATAGTTAATTTTGTATTTATCTGTCAGAATTAATAAAGACGCCGTGGACCTTGAACCTGACCAACTCGGTGATGGCCTGGGTATGTTTGTGGGTTCCCGGGTGGATGGGATCAAACCCTTACCTCCCTGGTAATGGCCAGATGATGTTTGGTGTCTTCTGCGTCCCCTAAATTACTGCTGCTTCCTGAGCTGGATTCACATCTGCTTCTGAAGTTTGAGCAGCTGTTTCTCGTAGCACTACAGAGGAGTCTCTGTGTGTTTGTGCCCAGACTTGTTGTTCCTCTTGGCTGGATTTGTAGCTATAGTTTTGTATTTCCTCAGAATTACTGTTTTTGTTCCATCCCTGGAAATCTTCTTGATGTACCACCTGTCATGATCATCCATCAGTTTTCTGCACTCACTTCCTGCTGGTCAGAGTTGCAGGGGTGGATCCAGCACAACTTCCATCAGAGAGGAGGAGGGTCGGGTTGGAGGTTAACTGCTTTACTACCCTCCCACAGTGGAGGTGGCTTTTAAAGCCTGTTTGTCTATTTTTTTAATCAACATTATGTTCTGGTTTGTGTGAAATAATGCAATGAAAGTTGGTTTCTGAAGATGTTCCACCTTCCATCTAGAAGACCAAACCAAAATAATTGTCAATGATCAACTTCTTGACAGAATCTGATGGTTAAGGGTTTCTTTTATTCCTTTGAGCAGTAAACTTTTCAGTGTCAGATATCAGCTCACCTAAAATGACAAATTCTAGAATAATCCACTTCGAGCTGTTTGGGTTCTGTGCAGATTCTGTTTGGGGCATTGACTGTTGTCCAGCATGCAGGAGTAGTCCAGACCTTTTGGGACAAACTGTGGTAACATTTTAATCTGTTACACTTGAAGCAGAAAACGGGCAAGATTTCGTCATCTAAAGTTGAGATTCAAGTCGAGCTAGGAAAATTAACCTAGCTCGTAGGGCTGCTTGATTATTATGTACATTATAATCATAATTATTTTAATCATGATTGAAATTGATTATTTCAAACAATTATCTACTGAATTTTGAAGCACATTGCATTTATTGGGCTTAACATAAAATTGTTGATATTTCCCTCCTAAACTTTAATTGTGGACTAAATAAAATTTAGGATGAGATAAATTGAAAAAAAAGATTCAGACCAGCAGAGAAAATTCTGGGGGAACTGCTCCAATTTCCCTTAAAGGTTTTTGGCCAGAAACATCAGCAAGGCCTCAGTATTGATTTAAATAAATCACTTTATGAGGAAGGAAGTGCTCTAGGAATACACATACCGGTAATCAGAACACAAAGCAGAAACTGCTTTTGTATTACATTGTTTTTGTGATCATTTGGAGCAAAATATCACGATTTGAAATTCGATTCACTGCACAACCCTACTAGATAGCTAACATAAATGTTGCTGAGGCTAGCAGAGTTACGGTGATAGTGTAGTTTGGATAGAGATTCAATGTTCTTATTTAGGTGTTTACAGTAGAAAATGAACTGGGTATGGTCCCTGTGATGTAATCCACAGGTTTCTAAAGAGTACGTTTAAAGCCTCTTTTTCCTTGTACTGAATAAATGGATAGAATAAACAGACCTGGAAGCTGACTGGAAAACACCCACCTTATGTCAAGTTCTGCTTGAACCCACCATCACTTGGTCTGCTGCTACCAGCATCATGGCCTGACTCAATGACAGTAGACTTCTACTTAGAAGTAACCTTAAATACCTATATTTAGCTGATGATCTGTTAGCAAAATCTGCCTGCTCTTAACTAGATTTCGTCCTAAGATCCTTTCAGACCAACATACAACCAATCACAGTGGTCTGTTTGTAAAATTAACAAAAGTCCATCCATAATCTATGCCCTCTTATTCCAGTTCAGGTATCTGCTGGAGTCGATCCCAGTTCTCATTAGGTGAAATATACATAGCTTACACATACATCACACATGTACTATACTCATTCCCATGGCCAATTTAGACTCGTCAACTAACCTCAGACAGGTTTTTAGACTGTGGGAAGAAGCTGGAGTATCAGGAGAAAAGCCACAAAAGCATGAGGAGAACATAGAAACTCCACACAGGAAGACATCTGCGAAGAATCTAGCCAGAAACTTTCTTGCAGTGAGATAACAGAGTTGACCACCAAGACACCAAAAGTTCACACCCCTAATAATATATAAATTTGTTACTTTATATAATTTTACCTAGTGAGGCACATAAAAGTTCATAGATCCAGTAGGCAGTAAAGGAACCACAAGCTTTCTTTTCTTTTCTTTCTTTTTGTTTGTTTGTTTGCTTTATCCTTATAGGTTGGAGTGTGGGAGTCGGTGCTCAGTTTTGACGTGACAGAGGCTTCTCCTCTCTGCCTTATGTTTGCACATATGGTCCATCACTAGCTTCGGTAGGAACCAGTGGCAAAGAGGCAACAGACTGGATGGTGGATTTGAGATGTGATTGATTGCATTTCTGCGTTTGGATTGCTTTATTCTGCAATCAAGCTTCTAGCTACAAATGGAGCCAAGCTAATTATTGAAGTAATTAGGAGCAAGAATTCAGATTAATTGAATTCATTTGCTGCAGATTTCAGAGGTAGCCCACATTGAGTCGCAGAAATCACAACTTTGAAATTCATCCACAAGCAGCCAGTAATGAGAGAGGTGCCTAAACACCCCACATGTGCTCAGTCTCCGGATTAAACTCTAAATCTTCTTTTAGAGGTGAGCTCCTGCTCATCTTTCATCTGGTGGAAGGAAGGCTAATGAAGGTGGACTGAGATGTGGATGTTGAAGAGATGTCTGTCTCTGCCATGTCTGCATGCCTTCACTATAACTGGTGCCTCAGTGGCATTGCTGCATCCTCATTGGCTGCTGGGGGGAATTCCAGCAACAGGATCCCCTGACAGGTTCAGACAAGCTGTTTATGTCTGGCAGCCAAGGAGGGTAGTTTGAAAATGGTAATAATAAAGTATCCCCCCAACTTGAAAATGCTCAGTTTTTAGACAAACTAGTTACTTTTTTCTGTTGACTAGGGTTCAGAATCTGACATGGACCTCATTAGGACAAACAGCTATGTTATATGGATAACAATATCTTACCTAGTTCATAATAAAGCAATATTTTGATTTTAGTGATTACAGGACATTTAGAATATTTATTTCACACACTGTTTGGGATCTCATTTTCACACTGCATTGCACTTTGGGAAACTCTCCATGTTGGCACATCCATGATTGGTTTACATCAACTGTAAAGGGTAGATCGGTCATTTCTAAGGGCAGGTAGCTGTATCTGTAACTCGTGTACTCTGTTGGTGAAGTTCTGGGTGTCTCAGTGGAGACAACAGGTCCACATCCCTGGTCCAGTCTTGCTTTGGGATTTCAGATAGATCTAAAGTTGTCATGGGCATGAAATCGAACTATGAAGACAAAAACTATTCATTTAGACTGTAAAAATGCTTAGTTTGACATTTTAACATGGAGGTCAATAGAGATTGACTAGCTGTTGGATCCAGACCTTAGTGGTTTGTATCCTGCACATTTGGATTCAGACACTAGTGGTCAGTAGAGGACCTACAGATTTCCTGCTGCTTGTCAAGGATATGGAACAAGAAGAGTATCCATAAACAGAGTATGATTTCCAGCTTTGGTTACAGATCTGTGTATGAGCTAAATTTAAGCCTTCACATGACACCAGGTCCTGCTGCTCCTCTATCTTCAGCTTGCTGAAAGAAAGTCTACGTGTACAGGGAAATGGAGGAAATGGTGGAAAGGGCAGAGGGAGGATGAGGCGTTGACCTCAGAACATGATACAAAACCTGCTGTAGTAAGAAGATGGAAGGCTGCAGATCTTTTCCTGTGTTGTGTTGATAACAGACCTACTGTTTCTATTACTGACAAATATTTGCAACAGGGTAAGAAAGCAGATATGCCTTCAGATCAATAATGTAGTCGATGAAATTTCTAATTCAAGTTAAATTTATTCAATACTGCTTAAGCTGCTGAGATATAATTGAAAATGAGAAACGGGCCTCGTGAAACTCTTTGCTGTTCTGCGTACTTAAGATCTTTAAAAAAAATCTGAAAAAGATTTTTTGGGCTCAGTTTGGGTATTCTGAGTTCACATCTCTTGCTTTTTGTTTTTTTTCCAGCATGTTGATTCGTTCCTTTTAGGGAAACAGCTGCTGTTTTCAGAACGTAATTAACCACAGATATTCCAGTCCTCCCTGAAACACTTCATCTGCATTTCTGCTCAGCAGCAGAGCTGAGTTTGTGAACATTTTCTTTGTCTTTGCGTATCCAATTATTCACATTTAGTTTCATCTGCAGCCACCAGGGGGCTCTGAGCTCTAGAAGTCAACCAAACTGTCTTTATTTGTAGAAACATAAATAAAAATATATTTAAGAACTTCACTGGGGAGAACTAAAACTAGTCTTAGATGTAAACTGTATGTTGAGACCTGAAAATTTGCTACCTTTGGTAATTTCAAAATAATGCATTTGGTATATGCAAGTGAAAAAGCACGATGTAATCACTCAAGATGCTTTTGGCTACACATTTTAGCGATACGTGTGTGGAGTGGTTGCCATTTCTTGATTGGATTTTACAGGATGGATGTTAATGCTAGTCTGAATGGGGGCTCACTTAACATTGTTGTCTCAAAGCAAGGGTGTTCCTGGTTTGACTCTCAACAGAAGTCTTTCTGTGTGGAGTTTCCATGTTTTCCTCATGTTATACAGCTATTTGAGCTTCATCCCAAAGTTCATAACATGTGCCAGATTAATCTCTAACTCTGAATTGCATGTAGGAAAATGGGTTTTCTCTGCAAGGTACTCCCTTAGAGATGGGAGGAGAACTTCAGTCATCAGGAGAGGCTTGGGTTAGAGTCAGAGTAGGGTGCCATAGTATAATTGGTTTGTTGGCTGGTTTGTGTCCGAGTATGAACATTTGTTCCTTTGACTTTCAGCTTTCGTTCTGTGTCGCAATTGGTCATAAGACAGCAGTTTCAGAATTTTTCTATTGTAAATTAGTTTTAAATATAGAAATTTACTCTTCTTTTTTGAAAGTTACAATCTTCTTTGTTTTACAAATTAGTGAATTCAGAAATTCAGAAATTGTGAGTTTTCTTCTTTGACCTGGTCATGGAGGTGTGGTGCAACAAAGGTGTTGCCCTAGCGCCCAGTCATCTGGTTTCAGGCAGCAAACACAGATTTTTGGGCTAAACAGTGCCATCTGGAAGCAGGTGTAAAACAGGAAACCACAGCTGTCCTCCACCTGCTCTCAACCCCCCAGTTGCCCCACCCTCCCACTCCCTCCCTCTCCCACAGCGTCTGAGCCTCACTTTTTAGGCCTCCAATAAATGACTGGAAACTTTTAACCCCATTTTTCATGGCAGGTCAAGCTTTGAAATGTTGAAATGTTACAATTTCTGAAACTTTTCCTTTGGTAATTTCTGAGTGGTAATTTGCAAATTTGTGGTAATTTCTGAAAAAAATTCATGCTGATTTCATTCAGCGGCAATGCATAATGGAGGGAGTGTCTGGCGTTTTTGTCTGACGCTGTCGTAATGGTACGAGATTATCTACTTTCAAAGGTGATCTGCAGCTGCACATGAAACCACCACAATCAAAGTTTATGCAGGCAATCATACAACACTGCTGTGATAATCCAGCGATAACCTGTGATGCAAACTATGGTCAGATTCCGATCAAATCTGTTCAAAAATCCTCATTTCAGATGTTGCTGCTGAAATAACATGTGAAAAAAGGACAATAGAGGCCCAGATCTACCACACCAGACTCAATACCAGGTGTAGGCTGTGTGAAGTGGCCCCTGAAGCAGTCCAGCACCTAACAGCGGGGTGTAAGATACTGGCAAGAAGAGAATACGTGGAATGCCATAACCAATTAGCTGGTATAATGTATAGAAACATCTGTGCAGAATATGGACTGGAAATACCTAGGTCATAAAAAAGGAAATCTCCCAAGATGAGAATGAGAGAGCAAAGATCCTGCGGGACTTCCAGATACAAACTGATGGTAGTGGCTAACCAATCGGAAATTTTGATCATAAACAAGCAGCAGAGGTAAGCTGTTGTGATCAGTTTAGCCACCCCCAGGAATGGCAACATCAGAAAAAAGGAACATGAGAAACTGAAGAAATAGCACGGGCTCAAAGAAGAGCTCAGGAAAGCTTGGAAAGTGAAGGCAAAAGTAGGGGCCGTGGTCATCGGTCGCTGGAGAAGTGGCTCCAGCAGATACCTGGAGAAGCATCAGAAATCTCTGTCCAGAAGAGTGCAGTCCCAGGAACCGCTAAGATACTCTGCAGGACCCTCAAGATCCCAGGCCTCTGGTAGAGGATCCGAGCCTAAGATGATGAACAGCCACCCATCCTACAGTGAAAGGAGATGGGGTTGGGTGTGGGAAGAGCTTTTAATTATTCTGCTATATCTATCTGTCTGTCTGTCATCAGACCTTGATGACAACCTATTAATGACGATTAATTACAACCGGATGTGTTGATGCAGGGAAACATGTAAAACATGCAGGACAGTGGATCTTTAGGACCAGGATTTTGACACCCATGCCTAAAATAATGTAAACCATTCTCATAAGAGTGTCACTGATGTTACAGCTGCAAAGTTTACGATAAAAATGCCAACGCTGGTGTGCATTATTGCATATAACTGGGATCAAAACTCAGTTTGCTGTTGATTACAGTACCAAGCTATTTGTACTGCAGCGCTACTTCTACAGCCTTATCCTTCAAAATAACAGGAGTAAAAAGAATTGCACATTTTATGTATTGTCGTGTGGTATGTGTATATGTATATATAATGTGTGTGTGTGTATGTATATATATATATATGTATATGTACGTATGTATGTATGTGTGTGTGTGTATATATATATATATGTGTGTGTATGTAATATATATATATATGTATACATATATATATATTTTTAAATGTATATATGTGTGTGTCTGTGTATGTATATATGCTTGTGCCCGTATATGTATCATCATTGAAGAACAGTTGACAGATTGAAGAACTCAGACAAACTCGGCCAGCATAGTTGCACCTTTAACACTCCAAACAGAGAAACAACAGAAAACTTTTCCCGTAGGAGTTGAAATGTTAATTTTCTCTCAGAGGAAATGAATTTTGCAAGAATAAAGGGTTTGGCTAGGGGGATGCCTCTAGAAAGTTTATTCTGGATGTTGGAGCAGAGTGCCAACAACAAAGAGGCTTTCTTAATTGGTCAAAAACCACCTGGGGTGCCAAGTGTTTGTTGGTGTTGCCATGGGAGACCAGCAGCAATGTCACTTTCTGTGACCGGGCAGAATGGAGTAACATTGGGGTGAGAGGGGACTCAATCCCTCTCTAATCTCTTTCTTTCAGTGTCTCTCTGACTGAAGCTCTCAATGGAAATCACTTGTGTTTTACACACACACACACACACACACAC